>JZKD02S2105994.1:203592-220761 GCA_000966675.3 Picea glauca
CCTCATGTATGTGCCAACTCATCAACTACTTGTCTCAAGCATGTACCCAACTTGTACCTCAACCAAAATCCCTCATCAATTTCATCATCCAAATATGATTTGTAAATCTGTAATAAAACTGGTGTATATGATCACATACCTGCAAACCTTCCTTAAATTTAACAACAAGAGACTAGTATTTTCATCAAACGTTTATTTAGTCTCACAAGACTAGTTTTGGATTAGTCAACAACCCTAACTTGAAATAATCATACTTTGTACATGTAATGAATAAAGATATGAAACTAATACATAATGTTCTTCAATGTGTTTTATTCAATTCTTCCAGGTGTCACTACTTGGAACCTGTCATAAAAGGCGTTATTTCAAAAATGGCACACCTTGCTAAATTATGGCTTATTCTAGAGAGAGACCTTGTAGAGAATTACCCATACAAAATATTTATTGAATTTATCTAAAACTGTTACATAGAATACTACATAATATACTCTAACCAAAACATTTTGTCTTACTAAATTTGGATCTGTTATGAAGAAGTTATGACATTTTTACCCGAAATCCCTGTTTTTGACTAGTTTCAGGACTAGCCACAAACCCTATTTTCCACGGAGTGTAAATCCAAAAATACAATGACCCACAAGATGAATTTTTTTCCACATATACTTGGATATGTTTCTTCAATGGCATAGACATTTCACAGTATGAATCATTCTATAAAAAAATTTATTTCGAAAATGGTGAGATGACCTGAAACAAACATACCTTAGAAACCATCATCAAAAGAATTTATCCTTCCTTGAATTACGGCCTTCTTTTCTTCAATTTCCTCATAAATTAGGCTTATATATCCTTTGGTTACCTCATAAACCTATAGGTATTCAATATTCTCAAGTGTGTTTCAAATGAGAAAGCCTTTCCTCTTATTTATACTCTCCAGGCAACTTCCTTAAAAACATCTTTTAGGTTAGTTTTCCCACTTTCCTTATTTTAGGGTTAACCCACTTCTAATTTCTCCATTAAATTTATTATTTAAATAATTTATTTTGTATTTACTTTGAATTAGAGTACACTCATCACTTCACTTTATTATTTACCTTCTAAAATCTCTTAAACCACTTTGACTACTTTGACCTTTTGGGGCTTCAAGCCAACATATGAGGGTCCTCCAACTTCGTAAAGCCATAACTCTCAAACTGTGAGGAGTTATGTGACATTCCACATACCACCAGAAATGCCATGACATGTTCTATCCATATAGAATATTATTACCTGCAAATATATCAAAACTCATACCATTATCCATCAAACAAACTTGGGTCCATTACCCAAACCTCGGTTCTCCAACTTCACATGGCCATAACTCTCTAATCATGAGGAGTTATGTGACATTCCACATACCACCGGAAATGTTGTAACAAACACTATGCATATAGGATAGATTCAATGAAAAATTCACTGTCCTTCATCTCATTATTCCACCATTAAGCATTGGTTCTCTCACTCCACAAAGCGTCTTCTTGTGAGGGATTTCACCATAAGGGGACCACTTTGGAGTTCATCCATCTTTACTTCTCATCAACTATGACAAGACAATAATGATTCATATTTACATTAAAAAAACATGGTTTCATTACCAAAACCTTTTTTCTACGGGGATTTCTTCAAGGGTTAACATCGATGAAAACCAAGCTTAATCAACATCTACTTGGTGTGAAAAAGGGATAAACCTGTGCCAAATAGATGTCCCTTCAATTCCAATTTACGAGTGTGAAAGAGATAAGTTCACTCGGCAATATTTTCTCTTTTTGAAGACGAGTTGGAAAAGAGATTAAATTAAAATCAGTTGGGAGTCCTCTAGGTAGAAGACATCATGTTTATGAGTGAGAAATGAGGATCAACATAAAGTCATGTATTAAATATAAGGGACTCCCAGTCCTATGGAAAAAATATCTGCATGGGCACCAAATGAAGAAGGGGATCTAACTAAGGCACCCATATTTAATAAGTCTCTACCACTTGATAATAACACCACTTATAGAAGATGGAAGGTTATGTGTCGCAAAAAATGGGTTCGTACCTAAGGCATAAATATGACATTTATAAGACAATGGAAAAATTCATGATGGAATGGATACCTATCCTATATGTTGGGTAGTGAAAATACCTTCCCATGGTTATGAATGGTCAACATAACGTCGAAATCCGCAACAATCCATGCTGAAAACTAAAAAAACCAACTCAATCCACTGTTGTATTAGTCCATTAGGTGAAAAAATTACTGAAAACTATAGAAAGTGGGTAAAAACTGTTATAAATAGTAACAAAACAAAAAATTACTATGTCATTTTGACTTTTTACCCAAATAGTAAAAAATGGACCAAATTACTTCTGATATTCAACTGGTGATTGCGGGAGAGTTAGGTGATGAAATTAGAAACCGTCTTGACCAGGTAAATCCTATTCCCCTCCTCTTTCTTTCTAGTGGATTAAATTTTTAACTTAGGTTTCAATTTTTTCGCAAATTAGGGTGCAAATTGGGTAACGCGGTGTACGTGGGATACCATTTATCAGGTTGCATATACGTGAGGTTATAGACGACTATGGAAACTGCAGGGTATGTATACTCGACCCTATATGCGACTGTAAATGAAGCATCTCACTACAAGTCCATAATCAATAATTTCTATGGTTCCTAACTCAAATTTTGACTTTTATCTGGCAACATAGTGCTAGAATGGAGGGAAAGGGAGCACGAGGAGGTATATGTTGTTGTGGAAAAAGATTCGTGAGCCTGAATGGCCTTGAAAATATGTGGTTTATATAAATTTTGGGCACTCAAAGGGATGAAGGCCCAGGTGAGGTTGCTTGAGATGATTGTGGATTACTGGGACCCTGACAATGAAATATTCAACCTCGATAGGTAACCATTGAGGATTGAAGTAGAGGATGTCTACTTTTTGACTAGATTATCGCGCTAGGGTGAGGTCGTAAACCTAAAATCATGGGGAGAAGGGAGAGGAATGAATATATAGGAGTACATAGACACTCACTATGTAGTAGGGACTCCAAAGGTCGGGAGTCAACTCACCATCCAAGCGATAAACAATCTCAGCCTCAAGATTGTTGTCCTTGTGTTGACCATGATCACATGATCAAATTCATTGCACTAGGCATCGAGGCCGCTTATGTTATATGTTGGAGAGTGCTTGATACCCATAGTATATGATTGGTGTACCTCACTATTGGCTAATATGAAGAGCAAGTTGCCAGAGTGCAAACAAGGTAGCAAAATGAACTTTGGGTTTTCCTCTATCTTATGCAGTTTTTTCTTCGAGAGGCTTCCAAGTTTGGGACCTAGAGTCAAGATTCTTCCAAGAGGACCTTGCGATCTAGCCATGGAATGGTGGACCGAGGTAATGACATGACAGGGGAGAGGTAGGGTGACCACATTCTACAACGTGTATTTATTCTACTGGTGGAGGCGACAGGTCATTTATCTAGAAGACTAACCCTATGCAGGGATCGACTTCAGAGGGGACCCTGACATGCCACTCCCACCAAAGACTACCTACAGGGACATAGGTATTTCAAATGTTTTTAAATATTTCATTTTTTTTGTATTTTTGTATAGTGAAACAAAAATATTTTTGCATGATTCTTAAGTACTAATTATATACTTGTGTGATGCATACGTGGGTCCATCATGACTGGAAGGGCTTCCCCGACATTTTCGGATGCACTAGGAAGATGAGGTGATGGCAGGAAAAGCTGAGAGAGTCATTCAGAATGTGCAAGGCAACCTATATTGTTTGACTCAAAGGATTTTGATGGTTCAGGTAGAGGATCTACCAGAATCCATGCAACAACAAGTGGTTGGTGTGTCGAGAGCTTGGGTGTGACTCTTTCAGTGTCTCACAAACATTGTAGTTTGTTATCATGACACACATCTCGTGCCACATGTGTAGATGTTGTGGATATTGTATTGTCTGTTGTATGTGTATTAAGGGTGTTAGCCCCAACTTTGTACTATAAACACCATATTTTTTGAAATACATATAAAACATGGATCTTTGGCTTTACTTATATTTACACTGTATCAGATGGTTTTATTTTCTTTAGTTATGTGACAACTACCAATATAAAACAAAATTAGAATAAGCATGATATACATGATTAGAACTCCTAGGAATGTTATAATAAGTAATAAAATCAAACTATGGTTCTAAAATATGTACCCGTAGGAATCGTCGAAGTAAAGTAGGATCACGCATGTGGTAACTGTCATTCAACTGACATAATACTAACTGGGAATCCAAGTGAACCTCTAAAGAGTGAATACCATGTGAGATAGCATCGCACAAAAGTTCTATAATGGTGCTATATTCGACCACATTATTCATTGATGGCCCTAGGCATACACCACCTGAAGACACCAGTAGACCCTCAGGTGAGTAAAGTATTGAAAAGTCAACAAGAAATGTTTGTCTAATTTATTTTTCCCTTAAATAAATTGGACAATAAATATTAATCTATTATCTCATTTATAACTGAGTGATTTGGAGTTGTAACATAATTATAAGTATAGTTATGTGAGTTGTAAAGTAGTTTAACTTAGTTAGATGAGTTAAGATCAGTTTTACTAGTTGTAACTAAACTTGCACTAGTGAGAGTTCAGTGAATTAATTATTAATTAATTCAAAATTAGTGATCTCACATGCAACTGAAGATTTACCACTGTTAACTACATGCATGTCAGATCTAGTGGAGACCCAGTTGAGATAACAGGTGAAAGGGACAGTTTGGCTATCAGTTGTGATTTGAGTGAAGTGCACTCATGCAATCACACACATAGTGTGTATGCCCATGAACATGTGAAGTCTAGTAAAGAGGATTCATTCACTCAGTGTAGGGATTTTGCAGAGGAGGCAGGTTGTCTAGACACAGAGAATTAGTACATGTATTTGTTGATTTTTGTATGACAGTGTGAGACAATTGTATTGTACTGAGAGCTCTTGGATTAGAGTTTTGTATGAGATTTTCTCATGATCCATGATATACATAATATATGATAGTGGGGTTTTTAGATTTATGCTTTCCCAATAAAACATCTGTGTTATGTTTGATTGATTCTTTTTCTTGATATTGCATTGTCGGTCGTGGTTTAAATTCCGCAAGAATATTAGTAGAAGCGATTTTTTATTTAACAAGAGAAAAATAATTGTTATATCAGGAGAATATGGGAAATACTTAATTGGTATTGAAATTTCTACATGGTATCAGAGCCATAAAAGTGAGGTGCGTAAATTTCAAAATTTTCACGGGTCCCTCTTTTGGCAGGGTGCAACGACGTACTACTGAATGGTCTGTACATGAAAGTTACTGGAGATTTTCATGGGCCACTTTGCATTACAATGCAGAAATCCCTGGAAATTTCCATTCCCTAGACACTGGTAGGGTGCGTACATTCCACAGATCACTGTGCATCACATTGCGGAAATCACTAGAGATTTCTGCGAGCCACTATGCATTACAATGCGGAAATATCGCAGTCAAATAACTTTGGAGGTGAAAAAACACTTGTAAGGTACACAGGTTGGGTTAGAAGCAGACGCGGGGGTTCAACGTTAGACTGGAATAAGAAAAACGGATTGCAGATGCTGAGTTTGTGATTGGATAGAATTTGAATTTGCAGAAAGACTTTTTTTTGGGTGCTACAGTTGATTCAAGATTGAAATGGATTTCAATGGCTTCAGGTTGGAGTATGCACTTGAGGGAAGCTTGAACTAATTTTCTTGGAAGGAAAGGATAGAGGGAGTACTCGAAGACAATTTCTTGAAGGAATTCATTGACATAGATGTTCCTAAGCTAGTTTCTACAGACACTGCAAATCTTGATGCATGGCAAAAGAAAGTGGAAAAGGAGAGGAGGATTATGTTGGAGGGAGTACAAGACCACATTGTCTCAAGTATCCATGGGAAATACACACCACATGCAATGTGGAAGGTTTTGATGGATCTATTCCAAAATATCAGCGACCATAGGAAATTGGTGCTCAAAGATAAACTCAGGAAGATCAAGATGGAAAAGGGCGACTCCATTCCAAAATATCTCACGAAGTTTTTCCAATGTTGGTATGAGCTAGGGAGTGTGGGAATAATAGTCACTAATGATGATTTGGTGAGATTGGTGCTCCTAGGACTTCCCAAGAGTTGGCACAGTTATCAAGACTCTGTCAATGGAAGGGATAAATTGCCAGATTGGGAACGACTATGGTCGGATCTAGTGCAAGAAGAGTTCATGTGGAACACCAGATATGGATCTTCATCAAAGCATGACGATGAAGAGGATTTTCCTTTGGCTGCTAAGGAAAGGAGAGGAAAGGGGAAGAAATTCCATTCAAAATATAATCCTAAAGTCAAGAAGCTAGATTTGTCCAAAGTGATGTGTTTTCACTGTCACGAACATGGGCATCTCGCTACTAACTATCCGTAGAAGAGGAAGAACAAGAAGGTTTTTGGAGCTGCAAGTGGTGAGGCCCTTGTCTCACAATTTGAACTTGACTTCACTTTGATCGCATGCATGGAATCAAGTGCATCGGGATCTGTGTGGTATTTGTATAGTGGCGCTTCCTTCCACATGACGGGATATAGAGAGTCTTTCAGTGACTTGGAGGAGAAAGATCTCAGAATGCATATTGAGATGGGCGACGATAGACGATACAGTGTGACTGGGATTGGTACCATTACCTTTCAAAGGGATTCAGGTAAACCATTTCAATTGAAAAATGTTATGCATGTTCCAGGTTTGAAGAAAAAACTATTCTTAGTCGCAATGTTGGAGGATAGAGGCTATGATGTTGTTTTCAGTGATGGAAAATCTTTCCTGTGACATAAATCAATGGGTCAAGTCAAGAAGATACAAATTCAAGTTAATGATTTATACATGCTAGAGGTAGATGTCTGCGCTGCCATAATGGGCAAGGCATAAAAAGTGGTGAGTTGGGATGAGGGAGAATTATGGAAAAGGCGATTGGACCATCTGCATCATGGATCCTTGAAGATCATGCAACAAATATCTACTGGACTTCCAATGGGAACACTTTCTCAGTTATATCAGTGCAAGGGTTGCACCATGGGGAAGTATGTAAATTCCACCTTTCATGAAAAGGAGAACCATGCTTCGGTGATCCTGGAGAGAATTCACACACACGTGTGTGGAGCATTCTCGGTTGCTTCCAAAACAAAAAATAGGTATTATGTTATTTTTGTTGAAGAATTTTCTCGTAAATGTTGGATCTTATTCATGCAAAAGAAGGATCAAACATTCTCAAAGTTCTATGAGTTTAAAGCATTGGTGGAGAAAGAGTCGGGGAAGCAAGTGAAGGCTCTAAGGAGCAATAATGGTGGAGAAAACATCTCTATTGAATTCAAATACTTCTACAGAAAAGAAGGAATTCGAAGAGAACTCATAGAGCCTCATAACCCACACCAAAATGGGGTCGCAAAGAGGAAGAACAGAACAATCGTGGGTGCAACACGAGAGATGTTGCATGATCAAGGCCTACCAATGCATTTGTGGTCGGAAGCATGCAATACTATGGTTTATGTGCAAAACCATTGTCCTCATAGAGTACTTGGCATGAGTACACCTAAAGAATCTTTCACTGGTAAGAAACCTGATGTTTCTCATTCTAAGATTTTTGGCTCATCTGTTTATGTGCATGTGACCAAGGATGCCAGGAAGAAGCTAGAAACGACTGTTGAAGTTGGGATATCTTTGGTGTATAGAGAAACACCCCATAATTATCGTGTGTATTTTCCTAATAGTAAGATGACTTTTATGTGAAGGGATATACAATTCGATGAGGGGAAAGCCATGCGGTTGTCGCTTGAGAGGGAGCTAGACTTGCATGCAGAAGACAAACTGCTGGTTCCCAAAGATGAGTCTCAAGATGTGGATCGTCCAAATGAGGAGATTCATGGAGTGGAGGAAGACACTCAAGCAGAGCCATCCATAAAAAATGGAAGAAAGTGAACCATAGAAGATGATATATTTAGACTAGATGTTGCATAGAATGTAGGAGTCCCTACTTCACAGTGCAGACAGAGATAGTCTCCTGATCGATTTACTGGATACATGGCTCTCATGAGAAAATGTGTTGTGACCGAAACATCTTCCTTTCAGGAAGCAGTGCAGGATCCCACTTGGGTTGATGGTATGGTGGAGGAGTATGACTCCATTGTCAAAAACAGTGCATGGGAAATTGTCCCAAGACCGGTTGACAAATTAGCGGTAGGTTCAA
Source organism: Picea glauca (assembly GCA_000966675.3). Lineage (NCBI taxonomy): Eukaryota > Viridiplantae > Streptophyta > Pinopsida > Pinales > Pinaceae > Picea > Picea glauca. The sequence continues at coordinate 211,895 of JZKD02S2105994.1, forward strand.
CATGGATCTGCAAGGTAAAGCAAGTTGCTGATGGGAGTGTTGAGAAATACAAGGCTAGGTTTGTAGCCCGAGGATTCTCATAGATCGAGGGGATATATTATGATAAGACCTTTGCACCTGTCATAAGGTACTCTTCCATAAGATCCATCTTTTCACTCTTAGCACAGATGGGCTAGCGCATTCATCATATGGATGAAAAAACTATGTTTGTCAATGGGATCATTGAGGAAGAAGTGTACATTCAATAGCCAGAAGGTTTTGAGACCTTTGACATGGAGTCACATGTGTGCATACTTAAGAGAGCACTATATGGGTTGAAGCAAGCACCTCGTGCTTGGTACACTCAGATAGACAGCTATTTCACCAGACTGGGATTCACCAAAAGTGAAGCGGATGAAAACCTATACCAAATTGTGGTGGAGGGTAAGCTTTTAATCATTGTTATTTATGTTGATGATTTAATACTGACTGGTGATGAGAAGTTTATACACTCATGCAAGGAGGACCTTGCAAAGGAGTTCGAGATGAAGGATTTGGGCCTTCTTCATTATTTCCTTGGATTGGAAATATGGTAGTGATATGGTGAACCTTTTTTGTCTCAAGGCAAGTATGAAAGGGAGATACTGGGTAAGTTTCACATGGAGGGATGTAAACCCATGGATACTCCTCTTCTAGGAAACTGGAGGAAAGAAGATTCTACTTCTGGAGAGGTAGTGGATGCTACTATCTATCGACAATTAGTGGGTTCACTAATGTATCTAGTGAACACGAGATCGGACATTTTCTATGCAGTTAACCAGCTGAGTCAAGTAATGGTTAATCCTACCAAGATATTTTGGAAGGACGGTAAGCATGTCCTTAGATACCTGAGGGGAACATTTGAGTATGGATTATGATACAGATAGAAAGATGAGGTGAAGTTGCATGGCTTCACAGATGCAGATTGGGTAGGCATCCCAACAGACAGAAAGAGAACATCAGGGGGGGATCTTTAGTATCGGATCTACAGTTCTTTCTTGGTACAACAGGAAACAAAGATCCATGGCACTCAATTCAACGGAAGAGGAATACATGGCAGCGAGTCAAGATGCATGTGAGGCTATCTCGATGATAGAGATATTGGTTGGTTTGTTTGGTTCTCATTTAGATATCGATTAATCCTGTGTTTCATGACATATATAAGCATATGGATATCCGATATCATCATCTCATAGATTGTGTGCAGTGGAAGATCATGTTGCATTAGTACATTCCTATGGAAGATCAAGATGTAGACATTTTGATGAAGGCGCTCACCAGGAGAAAATTTGAATACCATAGAGACAAGATTGGGGTGAAGGATAATCCATTTCTTGTTGAGAGGGAGTGTTGAAAAGTCAACAACAAATGTGTGTCTAATTTATTTTTCCATTAAATAAATTGGACAATAAATATTAATCTATTATCTCATTTATAACTGAGTGATTTGGAGTTGTAATAGAATTATAAGTATAGTTATGTGAGTTGTAAAGTAGTTTAACTTTGTTAAGTGAGTTAAGCTCAGTTGTACTAGTTGTAAATAAACTTGCACTAGTGAGAGTTTAGTGAATTAATTATTAATTAATTCACAATCAGTGATCTCACATGCAACTGAAGATTTACCACTGTTAACTACATACATGTCAGATCCAGTGGACACCTAGTTGAGATAGCAAGTGAAAGGGACGGTTTGGCTATCAGTTGTGATTTGAGTGAAGTGCACTCATGCAATCACATACACAGTGGATATGCCCATGAGCGTGTGCAGTATGGTAAAGAGGATTCATTCATTCATTGCAGGGATTTTGCAGAGGAGGAAGGTTGTCTGGACGCAGAGAATTGGCACATGTATTTGTTGATTTTTGTATGACAGTGTGAGATGATTGTATTGTATTAAGAGCTCTTGTATTAGAGTTTTATATGAGATTGTTTCATGATCCATGATATACATAATATATGATAGTGGGGTTTTTAGCTTTATGCTTTCCAGATAAAACATTTGTGTTATGTTTAATTGATTTTTTTTCTTGATATTTCATTTTTGATCATGGTTTAAATTACGCAAGAATATTAGTAGAAGGGATTATGTATTTAACAAGCGACAAATAATTGTTAGATTAGGAGAATCCAGGAAATACTTAATTGGTATTGAAATTTCTATATAAACCACCCAAGTGGTGTAAGCTAAGTTCCATGTATGATGACTGGATATGTCTACAAATCCTAGGTAGACCGAAGACTTCGTCGACATCTTCTAACCAAGGGAAAAATCGATAAGCAAGATGAAGATGAAAAGAAATGAAAAATATATATACACTAAATTACATTAGTATACAAAGAGTTCCACCCAAGCTTGGGGCTCACGCATAATATCTTTTCAAGTAGAGCCCATTCCTAGGCTGGGCCAACATATTCCCTTCATAATATTCTAACTCATAGGCTCCTTTTTCTAAGACACGTCACACGATATAGGGACTGTTCCACATGGGTTTAAACTTGCCTGCCCCCATCGGTTCTTTTTCTTGCTCATACAAGAGGACGAAGTCACCCTCATTGTATAATCGAGGATAGAAAAAATTATCATACCGGACCTTGACATGTCTTGTGTTCACCTCGATATCCGTAGAGGCATCTCGAAGCTTCTTATCAAGACTCTCTAAGTGCACAAGGTGTCGATTGAGATCAAAAGTTTCAGGTAGCATCGCGTCTGCCAACTTAAGAAAATGGATTTACCATTCAATACGTAATATCAAATCCACACTGTGTACTAACTAGAAAGGGGAAAAAATGATGGAAGTCTTGACTGAGGTTCGGTATGCCCAAAGTGCAGGATATAGAATAATGTGCCAGTCAAACTTACTCTGGCTTAACATTTTCTGCAAAATGGTCTTCAGAGACTTGTTGACAGCCTCTACTTGTACATTTTCCTGGGGGTAATAAGGGGAAGAATGACCATGTCTAAAACCCATATTAGATGCTAGCTCTTCCATCATTTCATTATGAAAGTGACTTCCATGATCAGTGACAATCTCACTCGGGACATCAAACTAGGTGATAATTTTATTGAATATGAATAAGGCAACAATCTTCCCATTGTATTTAATTATAGGCATGGCCTCGGCCCACTTAATAAAGTAGTCGACGTCCATGATAATGTGTTGATGCCTCTGAGCCAAATTTGGGTTGCAATATATGAAGTCCACCACCCACTTGGTGAAGGGATGGCTGGTAATAACTTGGTGAAGAGGGGTTGGATGTGAGTGAATTTTCCAAGTGAACACCTGGCAGGGGTGACACTTCTTAACCACTTCAATACAATATTTAAAGATAGAAGGCCAGAAATAACTGGCTCACAAAAATTTTTGGGTTGTCGCAAGCTCGAATAGATGACCACCATAAGCACCACTATGGAAATCATTTAGGACTGACTCGTCTTCCCCGTGAATTAAATGTTGGAGAAATTTCTATTTTTGACACACTAGTTCAGTGGGAGTTAACTGACCAGTTCTATTTTAGACTTTCTATTTTTACCATCACTATTATGCATGCATGCATTCCTAAGGAAATCTAACTACTTGATTCCTTTTCTTAATTATGGAATGATTTTCCCTATATATAAGTGTATTCCACTCATTCATTGTATCATATTGATCATGATCTATGTATCAATCATCGGCTCATTGTAGTGTGAATATATTTTCTCATTCTTCCATATTGAATCTATATTCCTTTATTGATAAGCTTTGTTTGTACTTGCTTTAGCTAGATCTCCTATGCAGGTTTCCATGAAACAATGACATGGTATCAGAGCTATGCTTCTTGGAGCAAGCTAGACAAGCCAAACAATAAGAAAAATCGAGGTTTCAGGGAGCTAAATCCATGGCCGTACCTTTCAACAGTTATTCCTCCCAAAATATTACATTTTTGAGGGAACGACCCACAAAGAAAGTAAATCCACCCATTATAGAAGTGGGATTTCAACCATTTGGATATATTCTTAACTGTTTGATCAGAAAGTAAGCCACAAGATAACCTCATGAAACTAATACGAATCCATGGTCGTACCTTTCTATAGTGATTTCTCCCAAAAATATTACTTTTTTTAGTAAAACAACCCAAGTGACAAGTAAATCAACCCATTTTGGAAGTGGGTTTTCAAGAGTTTGGTGAGATTCCTCACCGTTTTATTAAAAATGAAGTCGCAAGATCATCTCTTGAAACTGATGCGAATTTTCACTTAAAGTGTCATTTCCGTCGTGATTTCTTAATTTTTCACTTGCAGATTGAGAGTAAATTTTTAGGGCTTCTTAGAAACAGTGGGAGAGATGGATATGACAACTATTATACAGTCAAAATTGGTGGTAATGCTCACACCATACAATTATTTTTATTGGAATCCCAAGGTGACTTTCCAACTCAAAAAAAAAGGACTATATAATTTGACAATGGCGACAGAAACAAAACCTACATCAATGATTGAGAAGATTAGATGGGCGAACCGTAAGGATGAGGTCACGGGACTACTTCTTGAGTTAATCTCCATTGATTTTTGGTTTCATGTTGCCACATGCAAGACTCCAAACGAGATATGTACCACCTTAGAAGGACTCTTTGGAAAGCAGGATGAGATGTGAGGTCATATGCTTGAGGTAGAGTTGAATACCTTAGACCCTAAAAGTTTTGATAATATACAAGATTTTTTTACTAAATTTAAATATTTTTTATTAAGCTTGGGTGAATGTGGTATTGATCAGTCTACACAAGAGAAAAAACTTATTCTAACAATCTTGGCCAAGCTAGAACCAGAATACGTTGTATATGTCTCCAATTTTCATTCTGGAAGGTGTCTTTTTGGAACAAATTGGAAAATGCCTACGTTGGCTTAGTTCATTGAGTCTCTTACACAAGAGTAGACAAAACTCATACATATGGGCATAATGAAAGATCCCAAAGCACATGCACTCACCATGCATGATGGAAAAGGGTCATTCAAACAGAACAAGAAGGAGGATTATTCCAAACCCTTTAATGATTCTTCAGGTTTTAAAGACTCTTCAGATTGCAAGAAGAAGAAGAAGGGGAAGCAATGTACTTACTGCAATAAACCAAATCATGAATAATCCACATGCATGAAGAAACAGATCGATCTTATGGCATAGACACTTCAAAAGAAAAACCTTGGAAACTTCATTTCAGAGGGTTTCAAGAAGCAGAAGGAAGAAGATCTTGCTCCTAAGAAAGGTAATCATCATGTTCTTGTTGCAATTAATTCCTCATCTGATTCATGGATTATAGATTCTGGTGCATCCCATCATATGGCAGTGAAAGAGGATGTTTTCTCTTCCTTGATTCCATGCTCAACACCTCCTATTCTCATGGGGGATGATACTCTAGTAGCAGTAGCAGGAGAAGGGAGAGTGGAACTCCACAATGGAAATTTGGAGAATGTTTTTCATGTTCCAAATCTTTCTATGAATCTTATCTCAGTTTATAAAATCGCTCAGAAAGGTAAAAGGGTTGAATTTACATCAGATTCGGTTTCAGTAATTGACATGCATGACAATTCCATCATTGCAATTGGTGAGGTGGATCACAAGTCAAGGTTTTATAAATTCACTAAGTTTTCTAACGATGACTCCTCTATTCTACTTACACATAAGGAGATTACTTTTCATGAACCTCCAGTGCAACATGCATATACTCTTGTTCTTCCTTTCGTTTCAGACATCAGGGATGATTCCATACACTCATATTCTGTACATGGAAATAAGTAGGTAGTATAGCTAGATAAGAAGCCAATGTTGAAGCTTCAACAGATTCCTAAGAAGGCATATACCACACTTCAGGTAGCAGGCAACCTTGCAGGGAATCCATTGGATTCAAGGATGACTCGATCTTAGCATGAGGAGCCTTCTCATGTACTTTTATCTTCATAACCTACGATGCCCATGCATTGCTATATGGTTCAATCTACTGATCCACATAATTACAATAGGTTTGTGGGAAATCCATTATGGAAAGCATCCATGCAGAAGGATTAAGACTCACTCCTATAGAACCATACTTGGAATCTAGTTCCACGTCCACCAGAAAGGATTATTTTCAGGTGCAGATGGGTCCATAGGATCAATAAGTACAAGGCTCAATAGGTTGCCAAAGGAATTCATCAGATCCATAAATATTTCTACATATTCATGAATACTTTCAATGAGCAGAAGTTTCAAACTTTGGAGGATCATCTTGCAGTGAAGAACATAGTTGTCTAGTAGCTGTTATTTTCTTTTTTTGATACATTATCTTTTGACAGGGGGTTTTGTTCCCACATGGTTTTCCCTCTTTCCTTACTTTTATTCAGTGTTCATTAGTTGCATTGTACATGAGTACCTAAAATTTCCTAGTAGTCGGGACTCATTTTTTACTCCATAGTGATGTTCAAGGGGGTTGTTGGATAAATTTCTATTTTCGACACACTAGTTCAGTGGGAGTTAACTGACTAGTTCTATTTTAGACTTTCTATTTTTACCATCACTTTTATGCATGCATGCATTCCGAAGGAAATATAACTACTTGGTTGCTTTTCTTAATTATGGAATGTTTTTCCCTATATACGAGTGTATTCCACTCATTCATTGTATCATATTGATCATGATCTATGTATCAATCATCATCTCATTGGAGTAGTGTGAATATATTTTCTCATTCTTCCATATTGAATCTCTCTTCCTTTCTTGATAAGATTTGTTGGTGCTTGCTTTAGCTAGATCTCCTGTGTAATTTTCCATGAAACACTGACATTAAACAACAACATAGGAAATTGTTTGTTCCTCTGAAATAGAAAGTATCACTGATGATAGTATAATTCTTAGCTTGGTATATTACACGTCGTCGGTCATCTCACGAGAGATGTTGAGGGAAATTCAAAGTTTAAAGATAGAGAATGATGTGTCCATTCAGTGGTTGGGTGATGATACAAGGAAAATGTGTTCATCCGTAAACGAATCAACATGGATAATATCCTCATCTAATCGTGGAAATTCGGATATTAACTCCGCAAAGACTAGTGATTTCTTGGATTTCCCAAAAGCGAAGTCAATATCAAACTCTTGTAAAATGAAAATCCATTTATTATATTTTCCCCCTATGATACGCCTGGTAAGGACGTATTGAAATGGATTTACATCGGCCACCACAGTAGTCTTACAAAGCAATATATAATGACATAAACGTTGGAATGTGTGAATGGAAGCCAAAGCTAGATTTTCAATGTGAGAATAATTAAGCTTGGGACTGACTAAATTTTGACTAAGATAGTAGATGACGTGCTCTCGGATCTCATCATCCTCCTGAACCAAAAACATACCAATCGCCTCCTCGGACGTTGCGATATAAAGAAAGTAATCGTTATTGTAGTCAGGAGACTTCAGTAGAGGCGTCGATATCAAGTCTTTCTACAAAGCATCGAAGGACTCCTAGGATCGATCATCCCATATAAAAGGGGTGTCCTTCTTCAAAAGATGGATGAACCCTTAATAATATTGGCATAATTTACTATAAACTGACGTAGAAAGTTATCCTTCCCCTGTAAACCTTTAAGTTATCTAATAGTGCACGGGGGAGTTGATCAGAGTATTTCCTCAACCTATAACGGATCTATCATGATCCCGATCTCAAAAACTAGAAATCCCAAAAGACAACCAGACTTAATGCAAAAGATGCACTTAGGAGGGTTCAACTAGATTCTATAGTAATGACACCTTTCAAAAACAAGTTGAAGGTGTGTAGAGTGATTCACTCTCTTATGAGAGTGAGAAAAAAGATCATCAAGGTAAGCCTCGACTATATGCTTAATATCATGGAATGTTAAAATCACCAAGATGTTGGAATGTTGCTCTGATGTTTTTAAGGCTGAAAGGAATTTTCCGGTATGCGAAAGTACCCCAAGGACAAATAAATGTCGTCTTTGTTGGATCATGTTGTCATTGATGCCAATGGTTTGATTGATTGATTTCATTGATTGATGTCAAGTGATTGATTGATGTCAAAGGATTGATTTATTGATGATTGATGTAATATAATATATATTTTCCTTGATGAGAATGCATAGATGAAGATGGATCAATGAGTTGTCATTGATATGATGAAGATGGATCAATGAGTTGTCATTGATACAGGATGAAGATGGATCAATGTGGTCTCATTGGTATATGATGCATTGTTGGAAAAATGTATAGATGAATCATTATTGTCTTATCATGATTGATAAGTTTCACAAATGTATGAACTCCAAAGTGGTCCCCTTATGGTGAAATCCCTCACGGGAAGACGCTTTGTGAATTGAGTTATCCTAGAAGAATGGTTGGAGGACCCATGCTTTCATTATTGTCTTATCATTATTTATAAGGTTCACAAATGGATGAACTCCAAATTGGTCCCCTTATGGTGAAATCCCACGGGAAGACGCTTTGCGGATTGAGTTATCCTAGAAGAATGGTTGGAGGACCCATGCTTGTATGTGGAATAACGAGATGAAGATCAAGGAAATTGTTGGTGAAACTATCCTATATGGATAGTTCTTGTCATTCCATTCCTGGTGGTATGTGGAATGTCACATAACTCATGGTTTGAGAGTTATGGCCTTACGAAGATTAAGGACCCCCACATGAAGGCTTGAAGCCCCTAAGGTCAAAGAAGTTAAAGTGACCTAAAAGAAGAAATCATTATTTAAATGATAAATTAAAGTGAAAAGTCAAGGTGGATTATTTAAATAATAAAGAGAAGTGACAAAATCAAGAAATGATAAAGTAAGGTGACAAAATCAAGAAGGAATATTTATGGAAAGTGGTTAACCC
>JZKD02S2105994.1:221273-273654 GCA_000966675.3 Picea glauca
ACAACAATGAGTAATGAGCAAATGTTGAATGTTAACTAAGGATTTTTTGTGTAAGAGGGAAGTTTTGGGAAAAATATCCCCACACTCATTCACCCCCCCTCTAAGTGTGGTAGGTTTGTCCAACAGTCTTGTGTTGATTCTCAGGTTTAATTTGAATTTGGTTATACCCTAAATATTCATCCATAAAAGAAAACGCTTCGCTTCCCACACACTCGTCGAGAAAATGATCAATGAAAGGTGTCGGGAAGTTATCTTTAAGATAGGCTTTGTTAAACTCATGAAAGTGCATACACACAGGGATGGTTCTTTGCTTATTATTCACAGGAACGAGATTGGATACCCATTCAGTCAGGGGAACCGAGTAGATGAAGCTAGCATTGAGTAGTTTCTCTACCTTTTCCTTAATAGCAGGGGCCTTCTGGGGATTGACGGCTCTAAGACGTTTCCAAACAGGTTCAACATCTGGATACATTCTAATCTCATGCTCACAAATACGTGGTTCAATTCCTAACATCTCTTCATATGACCAAAAAAATACATCTCAGAATTCTTTGAAGAGTTCGGTGTAGATCAAGATTTCTTCTGGAGAACAATCTACATCGATATGTACGTTTTAAATATTTCCATGGGTACGAGAGATATCGATCTTGATGGTGGGATAAATACTCGCCATATTTCCTTTGGCATAAATTTCATCTGTATAAAGTGGAACTATGGAGTGACCAACTATCTCACTCAAAGTAGATCGAAAGTCATCTTGTTCAATTCTTTCAAGCTCTGGGAGAAAATAAGAATGATGATGCATATCATCCCAAGGTTTGTTAGAACCATCCATGGATTTGATGATAGCTTCATCCAAGGGAAAAGTATCATCAAGGTATTCATGTGAACAAGACAACGAAGTGCCCACATGGGCCTAAGAACGAGATCCTCGTCATCCATCGACGAGGTAACAGGATCAGGATCAACGGAAGAGTCAATAACAACTTGGTATGCAATATCCACAGTCGATAATGGCATGGCCATTCTATCATGTGATTGACCTTCACAAGATGAAGTCAGGGAATGTAGGGTCCAAGGATCACTAAAATAGGAAGTGAGGAAAAGAATGGACCTCTCTTTCGAAACGTGCCTACTGGACATGGCATAAACGTGGTGAATCGGTGCCATGAAGTTGAAAGTTCCCATAAGGGAAGAATACATTTTGGCACCAATATTCTCAGTTGACGGCTGAAAATTGTCGATCACAGGGATGAATGGTCCAATTGATGGATTGGGACTAGCATACAAAAAGGATAATTGGTCGATCATCATGATATTCCCATCACAAGGAAAGAAAATATTACAAAAGATGAACGACATGATGACAATCATAGCATTGGTCCAATTTCATACTAGTAACAAGTTATAATCAAGAGGCACAAGAACTACCTCAACCTCCACCTCTACCATATTCCCACCTAAATGGACCGGAAAGGCAGGAAGAATACCATGAGGGTGGAAGGAATGACCATCAAAAGTAGTCAACATGTTTGATGACTTAGAAAGAGTCAAAGAACCAAGATATTTCCAACAGATCAGGGACATCACACATGTAGCAATGCCTTCATCAACAACCACATGTTTGACGATATACTTTGAGTACCCCACATGGATTTGGAATGCCACATGGTAAGGAAAGAGAGGCTTCACATATGTGATGTTAAACTTGATAAATTTTGAGACATTGGGTTCTAGAGCTCCTAACGTAGATAGTAAGGCATTCCTCTATGAGGGATATGTTTGGAGTACCTCCAAAGATGACATCACACAAGGGGTTTGACCCAGTTCCTCAACAATAGAGTAGTTATGGAAATCTCTATCATTTGGATTGTGGGTAGAGCACTTGAGTACTCCTTTTGGAATATGAGGCAGGGGATTTGGTTTTTCAATATGTAAAGTCGTCTCCATAGGAGGAGGAGGAGGATATTCTACACTAGGTATAGCCTGTGAAGAACTATAATTGTGATATCAAGTGGCTACATGAACTTTCGCATCGACCATATTGATACACAAACAGTCGTCATCTTGCAATGATATGTTTTGACTTCCACTAGCCACATTTATGGAATTTTAGGGGCTCATGGCCATGTGTTGGTTATGCAGAAAATGATTCGTCAGCACAATGGGTGGTAGAGATAATAGCCTCGCAGCTTCTGCAATTTGGGGGCATAAATGAGTAAGGTGATCGTCTGTACAAATCTTACAAGGAAATTTCACCTTGCATCTTTCTTTATTTCCCTCCCTAGGATTATTATTCATCTTCTCATGATTACCATTGTCCTTGGTTTTATTATTATTTTTCCTACCCTTACGATTTTTAATACGTCCTTTCTTCTTATTCCCGCCTAGTTGTTGGTTACCATTTGGGTCGACCGACGATTGCACAGAATGTATGTCCGTTGACTAAGTGGGATTGGAAGACACAAATGAAGCTAGCCCTCTTGCAGACTCGTTTAGAGACAACTCTTTCAAATGGCTTTTCACTGAGTCTGCGGATTTTACATTGGCGGATCCTACAATGCCATTGGCATGAGGTTCAAGGTTTTTCCTAGGGTGATAGCTTGAATGCGGTGTGTCAAGAAGAATGTGGTATAAAATCCCAGAATGAGAGTATATAAGATCTAACTTTTGGTCTTTTAAGATCGCTTCTTCCTCGGTGGTAACCCTAGATGTAGCAACATCCTTTGAGATAGGAGGTTGCAAAGACTTAAGGAACCATTGTAAAATAAAGGGGTATGGAAGTCTTAATCAACCTATTCCATCTACTCCACTCCTATATATGATCTGAGATATGAGTGGTTGTGTCCTGGCGTAAATTTGATAGAATTTCTATGCCGACATCGTAACGAATTGACAATTGGAAGTGGTTAAGGAATACCGATACCATCTTATGAAAGCTCCCATATGCCTCCCTAGGTAGCTCAATATACCATTTCATAGAGAACCCAATGAGGGTGCGTTGAAATAATCTTAACCGAATGGAATCGTCACTAAGGGAATTCGAAGAGCACCATAGGTGAAAGGTAGTAACGTGATCACCGAGATCCTTTCCATTCTTAACTTCAAATTTTAGAATGTTCGAAGGAAGCTTGGTGGGGATGGGGGGGCATGTAGTATCATGAGACATGGGGTCATTCATCAACTTAGACAAGTCTGGAAGATTAATCATGGCCAGAAAAGGGAGACAGGGTTGCGACATCTGGCCCCAAGCTCCTTGGAAATATTGTGTTTGAGGAACTACAATCCATCTAGAGTTCTAGTAAGAACCATGGCCTTGTCCAGGATTGTAATACCATCCTCTAGGATAATTAATAAAAGGTTGATTGGGAATTATAAAAATTTCCCCCAGTCAGATTGGATCTTGGTTGGGGGTTTCCCAAAGCGTGAAATTGGACTCCTCTGGGTGTGAATCTGAAGGATAGAGGTGGATTCTTCATGCAAAACGTGTTTTTCAGAATCGACATTGAGGAGGTAGGGGTATAGGATGAAACTTGAGAAGAATATTCTTCACCAGGTTGATTTCTCCACCCAGAAGCAAGAGGATTGGACCCAGTGTTAAAAGAAGGAATTCCTCCCATATTAGGAGTCATTTGAGGGATTTGAGAACCACCAAACAAAAAAGGAGTGTAAGGAGGTGTAGTTCCCCCAAGTCCAATGCTAGAATTAGGGCCAACAACTGGGATGGCATTCTAAATTTGTGAAGTAAAATTCGACATACCATAGGAAAAAGCACTAGAGGCCATAGGGATGGACTGAACATTATAGCTCGTTGAGTGACCAAGAGACCCAAAGGGGTTCGAGGAAAGATATTGAGCATTCACTATAGGCCGAGCCATAGTAGCGATAGCTGCCTCTTACACTACAACCATGGTGGTTGCAGGAGTCAAAGGGGTGCCATTAAATATAGTAGGTGTGGGAGTCGAAGGGCTCCCAGTGTTATGAAGACTAGGTTCAATACTCATCCTTGTATAATAACAAGTCTGAATAGTGGAGGTGTGTGTACCATGTCTAATAACTCTATGCCTTTTAGAAGGAAAATATTCGAAATTTGATGGTAACTATAACAATCGATGGGACTAATAGGGATGCTCGTCCAACTCCACGATGAATTTAGACTCAAGATACAAAAAATAAATCCTAGGTCCCATTAGTAATCAAAGAGCACACCAAAAATCAAACAACCAATATGCACACAAATGGAGTAAAGTGGTTGAAAGTGGCCTCCCTCCCTAAAGAAGGTATGTCTCACCCAAGAAGGGACTGAGACTCCTTGCTAAAGATCGGATGTAACATAATCATTTATAAGTTCCCTCGTGGGCTTAACAACTAATCGGTCAGATCCCCCTGGAGAGGTAATCCTCCATAAAGGTTGTGTGTTGTTCGACCTGTATCTGACCCAAGGTACTTGCAGAATAACCTCTGCAAATAAAATATGTGGCACCTAAGTCAAGAAGCTAAGCAATCATTGTATAACCGATGCATAGGCGAGCAGTCGTAAGTCAGGTCCATCGTCTAAGAAGAGTAGCAAAGATTGAAACCTTGAATGCATCGCCTCTCATGGAGGTAAGGGAACTAACAAGATCCCTAGATATGAATAGATCCCCAAAAATATTTCTGACGCTAAGAAGGTATCAGGGGGATATCCCTTCAACCAACCTCGTGCGACCTCATGATTAACTCCGGTGTTAGTGGAGCCTCCTGATATTATCAATTATACAATGTATTTCTCCACTCCCTTTTTCAGATACATATGTTGATTTAATTTCCTTGGAGAAGTTTACTCACAAAATCCTATTCCAAGGCACTAAATCTTAAGCTAGTTTATGCACCCTAGAAAATAAAATTGTGAGTAATCAATTTTAAATTATAGTGTTAATTTTAGTGGTCGTGCTTACTCAAAAAGGTATGGTAGTGAAACTCATGATTCTATGACTCAACAAGAAAAGTAAATATGAATATAATGCAAAGTCCTAACTTCAATTTTCAATGAATGATATGCTTCTAATAATGAATGAAATTTTCAATTTCACCTTTGCAATTCTGAAGTAAACATGCAATCTTTTATTACAAGCACTAAGCTAATGAAAAAGACTCAAAAGATAAAAATTGTAAGAAATGCAAAATGCCTAATATTTTTTATTTTCAATATAAGAAAAATGAAAATGCATGGACTGAATATGAACTTGATATATAAAACTCTGTTATGTATAGAAAGGGACAATTCAAGCAGAATATCATGAAGCAAGACACCCAACTCAATGTACAAGGAAAATAAAAATGAAAAGGTGATGAGAAAGACTCTCCCCAAAAATTCAACCCCAGATAGGTTTCCTTTCATCGGACAGGCACTTAACAGTCATTACAGAGACCCAAGAAGTAAAAAAGAACATCAAATCCCACCCATCAACCACAAAACCTAGTAAACAAGCACAAGAGGTTGATGTACGTGACTGTTCAAGGAAACAGAGCATATGTACACAGCTTGAGGAGGGACAAAATGCGTATATACACGACTGTCAAGCCAAAAACCACGTATATGTTTCAAAAACAAAGCTAGGCAAGGGAGAAACCTGAAAAACTCAGACCTAGAGTGAACATAGGCCGTCAAGTAATGATATGATAAGAAATGCAATAGGAATGAGAGAAATCTAAGGAGAAAAGTATTCCAATCCCTAAGAAAGAAGATTCAATCCTTAGTATGGTCGCCAATTTTGTTATGAGGAAAATATCTCTATGGCTAGGGTAAACCACAACATACAGAAATGACTGTAGAAATCAACTCCATTCTCAAGTATGCTATGTAAACAAATATGCTAGAAAGACAAGATAAAAGTCCTACCTCATCCAGACGTTCAATGAAGTCCACCTTTGACCACTTGACCCAAAGCAATATACTTGCAACTAGTCCTCAACAACCAAGCAAAGAAATCATATGGTGATAATAAATGATGTTAGCACATTCAATAGCATAATCCATTAATAAACATGAAAAATACACCGATGGAATAATAATTAAAATATTTGAAAGATATATATTGGACGGGAAAAGAGTATTTATATTAATATATGATCAACAGAAGTGAAAATGTTACAGACTTCCATTTCGGCATGGTTTGGAACCGAGAAACTAATTTCCTTCTAGCTGGGCCTCCACCACTTCAATCCTCCAGCAAAGGAAAGCTCATAAAAGAGAGATAATGGAACTCTCAATCAATAAGGGAAGATCTTAGGGGATGAACATTGTGTTCAGACTTAAAGGACAAAGGGATGAAGACTCAATATGAAGCAAATAATTTCTCGAGAGTAACTTTGATCTCAAAATTGAATTCTTTATCTTCTTTTCCATAGCTCGGAATTGGCCCATTTATAGCCTTCAAATGGAACTGAAGGGTCGAGTCAAAAGGCTTCCATTATATGGAAGGCCATGGATCATAGATCTCTTGTTGTGACATGGAAACCCGATTCCATTTTTCATTTTTGGGCACAAATCTTGATGTATGCAGGTTGTAGTGGTGCAACCTATGTATACGCATGTTTTATGGTAGGAAAGGTCTGTACATGTGGAAAAATATGTATTTTTAGCTCTGGGATTTACAAACTGGGATGATAAGTCTGCATAGGGAAATGGAAAAAGGCCTTCTGTGCAAGATTGCATAGGCTAAGGAAAATCTTTCTATAACAGATATCCTTTGTCAAAGGGGGAGATATTATTCATATGAAGGGAGAGATATTAATCAGAGGATTAGAAGTACAAAGAAATATCAAAGGCATTTACATACGAGGAGAAACCCCAAGAAGAGTTCAGTTAGGAGGAGTATCCCCAAACGAAGATACCCTTTTCCATTGATGTCAAAGGGGGAGAGATAGAAACATTGATGAGGAGTATGAGCATGAATGTTATCATGACAAAGTGTTTCCATCAATGTTGGTGTTTCCATCAATTCCAAAGGGGGATATTGTCAAACAATTGGCTTAGGTTGATTGACAATTGGTTTGGATTGTTGGTTGTCATTGTTTTCAACTCTTGGAGAGTGATATTTTAGATTTATGTCAACCCTTGGTGATTGATGTCAACCCTTGGATAAGTCTAGTAGGGAATTCTAGTAGCACAAAGGCATGGATAAGGGACCCAAGTCTATTTGAGCTATAAATGCATGAATATTAGTTAATTTACATTGATATGTGGAATGCCACATAACTCCTCAAAGTTAGAGATTTATGGCCATATTAAGTTGGAGAACCCTCATGAGTTATCTAGAAGCCCCTAGACGGTCAAAGAAGTCAATTATTCTAGAATCTCCTATAACAAGTGTGATACTCAAATTGATGGTAGCTAGGAGTTAATAGTGGGTATAGTTGTTGCATTAAGAAAATAATTAAAAATAAATTAGTTGCAAAAATAAGTTGTGAGTTTGGTAATAATAAAGTGGTTGCAACAAGAAGTTAGTTAAGGGAAACAAAGTTATGAATTGACTAATTATAGAAAATTTAGTTGCAACAATAAGTTGTGAGTAAAGATAAATTATTTAAATAATAAAGTAGTCAAAGTGGTGGAAAAAGAAATTAATTAGATAATAAAGTTAGTTGCAACTAGGAGTGGAGAACTTACTATTTGTGGAAAGTGGTTAATTTAAGTGGACAAAGTGGTTAAGTGAAAAAAAGATTATACTTCTAGAGGAAGCTACTTGGAGAGTATAAATAAGAGAGAAAGGGTCTCCCATTAGAACCTATTGAATATCAATGAATATCTATTTTTTGAAAGGTTATTTGGGAAGGTATTATTGATAGAGAAAAATTGCGGCAACAAACGTGCAACAGAAAAAGTGCAGCAAAAAAATCGTGGTAGAAAAAGTGTGGCAGAAAAATTTCAGTGGAAATTGTGGAAAGAAAATTGTGGTAGGAAAAGTGAAGCAGAAAAAATGCAGTATAAAAATTGTTGTAGAAAAAGTGCGGTAGAAAAATCGTGGCAGCAAAATCGCGGTAGTAGATTCGCAGCAGCAGAATTGCAGCAGCAAAACCGCAACAATAGAACTCTACAAAAAGAAACATGTATGTTTTTTGTATGTGTAGTCTTGAATCTATGAATCTAGTTGAGGGATTTCCTTGTAAATCTGTTGGATGCTCTCTTGGAATTTTAGGGATTGCTGTATAGTTGATCTGAGGAAAATCTATTGAAGTTTAGTATTGGTTCATGTTTGAGGGATTTTGGTTGAGGTATGTTGCTAGAGTCAGGTTGTGGCACATGGTTGATGTGGGGATTTATGGTATTTGATTTATGGAGAGTGTGGTGCATTGCTAGAGGTATCTTGTTGGTTATCTTGGTGTAGTTATTGGTATATGGTAGAGGTATATGATTGGGTACATGGGTGAGATACATACTTGAAGTACATGGTGATATTGATACATCTTGTTGAGGCATAGTTTGGGTTTTTGTTGATACATGATTGGTACATGTTGTTGGTTATATTTATATAATGTTTATTTACATGGTTGATGTACATGATTGATGTGCATTGTTGGCACATGGTTTCAATGATATTCTTGTGATTTTGGGTCTGAGATCTATGTTAACATATCTAATATATTGAGGAGAGTATTGGTACATGTTGTTGGTGTATTTAATTTCTTTGGTACATGAAAGGAAGAAGTACAAGTTGGTTATAGAATAGTGGCATAGGTTGATTACAGATCAGTGGCACAGATTGGTATAGGTTTACAACAATATATCTCACAATGACAGTGTGATAGTGGTTCCATCATTCTACTTATATTTCAGGGATGTTGGACGGGGAAAGGATAAGTGGTTGTAGCCACCTTCCAGTTGTAGCCAAAGAAAATAGGGGGTTGTAGCCTCCTTTTGGTTGTAGCCAGAGAATTGGGGAGTTGGAGCTTCCCTTAGGTTGTAGCCTGCGAAACTAGGGGGTCGGAGCCTCCTTCCAATTGTAGCTGGAGAATTGGAAGTTGGTTCTTCCTTGAATGTAATTATTGACATATAAGAAAAAAATTGTGTGGTTTTCTCTCGCATTAGGTTTCCACGTAAATATTGGTGTACTGTGCATTCAGTGGATGTGTTTGTTATTGTTTATTATGCACTGAGGAATGTTAATGCTTGTGATATAGTAATTTATTGATGATGAATAAATGAACATGCTTGAATAAGTAAAAGAATATACATTTTTGTTTAAAGGATTAATAATTGGTATATTTGCTCATTACTGATTCACCCCACCCTCTCAGTAATCCAACACACTTAGCCCCTAATATCCCAATCTTTTACCTTTGGAGGCTAAAATGTCACTTAGAGAGGGCTTGAAATCACCTTGGGGCCAAGGTTTGGTGTAGTGGTTTGGTTGACTTGATACTTGGCACCTTACGGATGGAGAGAGGCCTTGGATTGATGGAGGAGGCACTAGCGCATGAGAGGGAGACCTTTAGAGGCCCAAAATTTCATCTTCGAACTCAACAATTTGATAATAGTGCCAAAACGTTTCCCTAAAGGGGTGACATCATCTTTCTTTGAGGGTTTCTTATGCGCAAAGTCAATTTTAAAATTGTAAAGGGAAAAAGTAAGGGTTTTTGTCCCCTTAATTTGTGGTTTACCCTAAAGATAATTGGAAAAACACTTGTAGAAGGATTTGTATAAATAAGAATCATTTCATTTCATTTTGATCATAACATTCTCACTTCGAGAAAGGATCATGTTGGATCATGTTGTCATTGATGCCAATGGTTTGATTGATTGATGTCAAGTGATTTATTGATGTCATTGATTGATGTCAAGTGATTTATTGATGGCATTGATTGATGTCAAGTGATTTATTGATGTCATTGATTGATGTCAAGTGATTTATTGATGGCATTTATTGATGTCAAGTTATTGATTGATTGATGATTGATGTAATTTAACATGTATTGTCCTTGATGAAAATGATATATGTCAAGTGGAAACCAATCAATGAAGATGGATCAATGAATTGTCATTGATACATGATGCATAGTTGTTGTATATGATGTAATGGTGGATTGATGTATAGATGCCTCATTAGTGTCTTATCATGATTGATAAGGTGCACAAATAGATGAGCTCCAAAGTGGTCCCCTTATGGTGGAAGCCCTCATGGGAATACGCTTTGCGGATTGAGTTATCCTAGCAGAATGGTTGGAGAACCCATGCTTGTATGTGGAATAATGAGATGAATATCAATGAAGTTGTTGGTGAAACTATGCTATATGGATAGTGCTTGTCATGCCATTTATGGTGGTATGTGGAATTCCACATAACTCCTCACGGTTTGAAAGTTATGGCCCTACAAAGTTGAGGGACCCCCATGTGTTGGCTTGAAGCCACAAATGGTCAAAGAAGTCAAAGTTCCCTAAAAAAAAGAAATAATTATTTAAATGATAAAGTAAAGTGACAAAGTCAATATGGATTATTTAAATAATAAAGAGAAGTGACAAATCAAAAAGGAATATTTAAATGATAAAGTATTGGAGAACTTTCTATTTATGGAAAGTGGTTAACCCTAAAATAAGGAAAATAGGTTAAGTGACCTAGAAATGGGTTAAGTGACCTAAAACTGGGTTAAGTGACATAGAGGATGAAAGTATAAATAAAATAGAAATGGTCTCCTGTAGATCATCCTTTTGGTGGATCAATGGAGAGATTCTTGTGAGATTATCTTGTGGAGTATTGATGGAGAGCCTCTTGTGAGAACATCTTTGGTATGGATCTCTTGAGCATGATTGAAGATCTATTATGAGAAAGAGAGCATGAGGAGGATCTCATGAACACATCAAAGTTTCGGAAATGTTGGAAATCTTGACGGAAAATGTCTCGAAGCTTCAAAAATTCTACTTTATGAGGTGTAAGAGGGATGTAATGGGCCACGGTACATGCACATGCGGGTTGTATGAGGATAGGGCATGTACAATGGATGGAGTGACAAAAACTTATGTTTGAGTTGGTGCCAAGATATTGTATGATGAGGTAGGTTCCATATATTCATTATATGGCCTCAGATCTATCACTGAGACACTGGTATGGTTACATTATTGTCTTGATGGATACTATTGTTTGATTTGTTGTGAATGCTTAGGGCATTCTTGGTATGGCTTCTATGATGTGGTTCAGTTTGGTTGATTTGGTTGATGGAGTGAGTAGTACTCTTTTGATTCAGTGGTGACATGATTGTTGTGGTATACTATTTGTTTATACATGATTGAGATAGTATTCATATTGATTTGTTGTGGAGCATGAACAATCTATTGGAGAGCTTGGATGTGTTGTGATTGGCTAGTGGGAATATTGGGTAGTCAGAGATAGAAGAGAATGATATATTGTTTGAAGATGATTTGAGTTGATATTGAAGGATAACCCTAACAACTTATAAGGTATACATAGGGTGTTGCATACACTGGACGCGTATACGCGGGCTATAGTGAGCCAGGGCATATACACACGTGGACTACACTACTAGAAGGTCGCGTACCTATTGACAGATTGATATATGTTGAGGATTGTTATCTCATCTCAATTGGTGATGAGTATGTAAGTTGAGTCTTGCATAATAGATCTAGTGCTCTTGTAGAGTTGTACTCTATTCAGTTGTTGCCAATAAACCCCCGGATTGTTATCCATAATAAAAAGAAAAATTGTACATACATATTGTGTTCTTTGTGTTCCTTGTGGTGATGACTTGTTGATGATATATTGCTGATATATGTTCACATCTAACTTGTTATAAATGACATCAAAGGGTATTGAATAAATTTTGAATGTTAACTAAGAAGTTTTTTGCAAGAGGGAATATTTGGGAAAAATATCCCCACACTCATTCACCCCCCCTTTAAGTGTGGTAGGTGTGTCCAACAGATCCTTGGCTGAATTTTTTCCCTATTTGGGAAATTTTATCTATCTCTCTTGCTACTATCTCTTGTGATGATTTCTCTTGGCTCCTGGATGAAGAAGCAAGGTGTTGTCTTTCTTGGAGGATATTTCTTGTTTTTATGGTGGATTTTGCTTCATTAAAAGGATTTAATCTTATTAATGCTTGGACTAGGTAAGGAATCTCTCTTGTTATTGCTTATTTTCTTAGTTGCAAGGTTAATTTTTTAATATTTTTGGGAGTATAAATGCATGCAACCCCACTAATCACATCAAATTTTCTCTTGGAATAATTTTTTTCACAGATAAATACTAGGAGAACTAAAGGGTTACATCATCCTAGGTTTTTTCTAGCTAGTTTCGCTTGCCTTGGGAAGTAAAATGGATTACACCCCCATGGAAATAGCAGAACTATATCTCTCATTTAAAAGAATCCATAACCAAATAGTTAAACGTACTAGTCCCTTGTATTGGATAAATAAAATCATTACACTGGGATACGTGGAATCACGATATATTGAAATTGTTTAAATTGGAATCTTTTCTATATGCTTAAAGATAACCAAGGCCACTAGGGAATCTTGTTTCTCCAATGATTTATTGTTGTTGTAACAATTTTATTCTACAACCATTAGGGTTGCAGGAAAACACTTCACAACTTTCAAATTTACTCATTTTTTAACCATCAGAATTTGCTAGAAAAGCTACAAAATTAATCTACTAGTTGTCATTCTTCTTTTGGGTGGTTTACTTGCAATTTTCGGTGGTTGGAATTTTCTATTGTAGAAATTGTATGCTACATCCATAAGTCTGAAATAATATATCTTAAATACGTGTACGTAACAACCTTTAATTTTTTCTAAAGTCTTGTGCTATCATACTTGAGTTACACTAGTAATTGCTAGCTAATCTCTTGCATATTTTCTTGGATTTTAGTGAATTGCTTAACATATCTTTTATTCATTTCATTTTTTATATATATATCACTATATATTGTTGATAATTGGTACAACAAGCTTCACTTTCTTTTCCATTATCTTATTAGGCTTGTATATTGTGTTTTGTTATGTCTCACGTAGGTACAACATTCCTCCATAGCTACTCAAGCATTTGGAAACTATTGACCATCTTCGAGACTCATTTTCGAGCCATCCTTAACTCAGTATTTTTAACTATAGGGGATTCAATTCCATAACCTCACTTTCCATCTCATTTCTCCCTAGGGTCACCCAAGATTCCCCCCTTCTGTTGGATTGATCCTTTACTAAAGTGAGGGGAGGGTTTATCTAAGGTGACAGTGGGTAGACACTCCCACAATTATCTCCATCTCATTGATTGGTTCGACCTTTTCCCAAACTAAATTTTGTGCGATAACGTGATGCATTAATACTTCTTAGATCTACAAAGATTCAGATATCACTTGTTTTCTTTGTGCCCAAAGATCCTGTGACCCCCTTCATTTTTGAGAAGCTACGGGAAAATAAGTCCTCATATTCCTTGAGTAGATCGACAACCTATATGGTAGTCTCTTTATCCCAATAATTTTTAATAATATCCATTTTGGGTGCTTCCTTAGTGCCAATGTTATGTTCCCTTGTTTTAATTGGACCCCAATGGTATGAAACAACCATATTTGACACTTTTCCCTCAGTTACCCATTCACCTTTGGATTCTTTGATATTTACTCCTCTCGGGTCATCATCAACAACATTATCAATGTTGACCTTCCAGCAATGGACAACCTCTTTAATTTTTTCCACCGGCCAATGATACAACCATACTACCTTTGGAATGGAATCCTTCAACTAATGATGAAATATAAAGTTGTTAATCCAAAAGAGTTCCCCTCTTTGGGTTAGATCCTCTACAATAAATCAAATTGTTGAGAAAAATTGACTGCTTTGTTGAAATCTGTCAATCATTTTCCTCTGAATATCCTCTTGTATATACCAACTACTAGGAACCATATCCATAGTATGAATGAACCGATGGACCCATTGGGTGAGAGGGATGTTCTTGGTCATCCATCACCTCTCGTAGTAGTGAATGTGTTCCTAGGGATCTTCAATGCCCTTATATCGATTGTTCAATTCAAATTCAAATATAGGATGGAATATAATGTTTATTAGCTCGACCACCTGCAACTAGTTCTTTATGTTCATGTGGTGTGCTTCCCACCAATGTGTAGGTGTTCCTCACACTACGATATCCATGGACTGAAACCATCTATCTTGGGGGATATTCTTTCCCATTTTTATCAATAATGCCTCCACCCTCCCTGTATGATTAAATAAAGGTGCATCACATAGTTCAGAGCCAATCTAACATGCCGCTTCAGTTATCCACATTCCATTCTAGGGCATATTCGTAATTGGTTTCATATGATTTTACTCTCCTCCAGATCAGTTCCCCATTCTCTATCATATTGATGTAATATTCTTTGCACCTAATGACCTTATATATATTTTCAATGAAAAACCTCAATGCATCCTCATCCATCGACCAATTGTACATGTCCACTTAAAAAGGGTCCAAAGGTGTGATCACCGAGATGGTGTCCATTTGAAATGAAATCTATTACTTCTTCTAATTCAACACCACATTATTGTCGAAGGCCTAATAAATTCCAAGAAATGCAGGGTATGGGTCAGAATAATCCATAATATCTATAAATTCAAAATCATCCTTTGTCTTCACCCCTTCTATGTTCAATTCAACTTGCTCCAACTGACCTATAGGATATATATTGTACTAATTGGCCAACCACAGTTGGATGGGAGAGTAGAAAAAATTAGGTTTACACATCATTTCCCATGATTTCCCAGGAAATATGCTCACGTCAGAACCCACATCCAACATGACACCATCCATGTCATAATCACCGAGTTCATTTGTCATCTTGAACTCTCTTCTAGTTCACTTTTCCTTACTAGCCTAGCACACATCTCTTTTTGGCAGAGGGACTGATATAGCTCTACCAATATCCTCTTCCACCATGCATGTAGCTAACATCTTTGTTAAGTTTCACACAACATTAGAATTATTTAACAATATTAGACAACAACATAAGAAGATACTTACTTGATCCTCGGTTTCTATTTGGTGACCCAAGTTGAGTAGTGCTTCTTCATAAACTATATGCTTTAGATCCTCATGTACATGTTCTTAAATTTCCCTTTGATTAGTGCATCACAAGTCCTCTTTCCTGCATGCTTCTTCCAATTGATCTATGTGTTGCGTGTTGTATTTCTTCATAGATGCAATCCTCCTCCAAATATATTTGTGTGGTGCACTGTATTCCTTCATGGGTGCATACCTCTTCTTGCAACCTCTGCGTCAAACCTTACACCTCCTCATGGATTTGATCCTCTTCAAGTGACCTCTTTTTTGTGTGCTTCATCTCTTCTCATTCCCTTTCTTCCTCTATGGCCCTCTGTGCATCATGAAAAAAATGATTATGTTGGGTGGCATCAAACATAGGAAGGGGTTGCAACAACTTTCTTATCTTCCCCTTCAACCTTTGAACCAAAGTTTCACCATGCTCAAATTCCACTCCTATCATCACACTATTGTGGTTTATCACACATATATCCACTTTGTCATCCTTTTTGTGATTTGCATACGACTTTGCATGTACTAGATTGAAAATTGCCTTCTTCTCTTTCGACTTATTTAATAAGTTAGGAAAATCCTATGTAACATGCTCAAGGATATAATAATACCCATTGAGAGAGCATGGTTTGGTAAAATACTATTGATACATGACCAATGTATCCAAAGTTAAAACAAGTAGGGGGTCTACCTCCCCTTCCTCCATATCCTCGTCCGCAACTGCGTCCATATCTACCTCGGGGATCACCTTGATATTTTCCTCTCTCAACATTCCCACAATCACCATGCTTTTATTCTTCCTGTACTTGGAATACATCATGGGTATGATATTACATCACCTGGAGTGATTGTAAGTTGTTCACATCATGTCCCATCGACTTGCAAAATTCATATAATGGAGTATGATGTGTCCTCTAATATTTCTCCAACGTGGGGTAGTGGGGTGGTACATGGATCACCACTATCTACAAATATCACACCACTTCATCCATTTCCTATGTTAAGTTTTAGTGTTGTTAATAGGTTATTTCCAAATTACATGAGCATTCAATGCATTTTCAAAACAATAAGATAAAGAGGATCACTGAAAGAAACAAAATCACAAGGTATGCAACATTTTATCCTTGTAAACCCTCATTGAGGAGAAAGCCCAGCAGAAACTCCCTCAATAATAGATTTCCAATATAATTCCAAGACTAAGAAAAAAAAAAGAATAAACCAAGACTAAGCATGCGCCTCTCTTATCCTTCCTCCTGCAACTGCAACTACCTTCAAGATATGTGCACTAGATGAATGAGTGTGAAAGAGTTGTAAGTGAGGCACCATCCTCACATATAAATACTAGTTGAGAAGGTGCTAGGGTTACGTGTCTTCACTTGGTAGGGTCAAATTCTTATAGAAGTGGTTAAACCCACTTTATAAACACCAGGGGTCAAATTTACAAATACCACCATATAAATATGGTTTGAGCAATACACAAAAGTGGATTTGATCTTAGACAAGACCCGACATGATCAATCCGCAAAATGGGATTTGATATATAATATAATAACTTAGATATAATTAGAATATTCTTCAAAGTTACAATATTTCAAAACTCCCCCTCAACGAGAAGGGTATTCTATTGACATGAACCAATACAACATCATAAAGAGAAGGAGAGGGAAGCATCATCACCAACATCTGGAACAATGATTGGAAGATCTATAAATCATTGGAATTTCTTCTCATCATTAATATCATTGTCTCTTACAACATGGAGCTGGAGTAACATCATCATCATCATCATAAACATAAATATGAAACATCAACATCAATAGTACAAAGCTAGAACAACATCATCAATAGCACGAGGTTTGAAAAACATCATCAACATGTGGAAATAAAATGAGGTAGGTGTATCAACAACAACATTTGTGGTACTCTGACAAACCGTCCTTAACGGACCTTCAGGGTCTACCCAAGAATCATAAGATTCCCGAGGATATAAAATCCTAAAAAACTACCACATGGTACTCTGATAGACCGTCCTTACCAGACCTTCAAGATCTTCCCAAGAATAATAAGATTCCCTAGGATATAAAATGCTAACGGAGATACCACTATTGACCACAACTATCATATACATGCACAGGTACTTTCATAGGCCATCCTTATCAGACCTCTGAGATATTCCCAGGGATGACCAATCCCCTAGGTTATAAAATCCTAACAAATCTACGCTCTAATGGTCAGTATACCATAGTATCATCAACATCACTCCCACTTTTGAGGGAGTTCCTTTCGTACAACACCAAGTTTGTTTGATAAGTACTCAAACTTCACACGAGATAGAGGCTTGGTCAACACATCTACAACCTTCTCATATGTACCAACATATTGGAGATTTAAATATCCCCTCTGCACCATATCACAAATGTAGTGATATCGGATCTCTATGTGCTTCGACTTATTATGGAACACTGGGTTCTCTGACATCTTTATACAACTATGTTTAGCACATAGAATCATGGTGGCTTCCATCTCCAAATAGAATAGACCTGTCAACACCTTCCAAATCCATATGGATTCACAACTGGTAGAACATGTTGCAATGTACTCTACTTCTTCCAAGATAATAACACTACTAGATTGCTTCATGATTTTCCATGAAGTCAGGGTTGACCCCAAATAGAAACAACATTCTGAAGTGTTATTTCTGCCCGAGATATGATCAGTTTTATGACAGTTATTAGATATTTTTCCCGGATGTACATATGTGTTTTTCATGTTTTGGAGAAGCTTTCTGAAGAATTGTGTGCCAAAATGGTATGATCCACACCAGGTATGTATAATTCATGTTTGATGTCGCTATTGAGTATAATTCATCACGTTTTTATGTTTCCAAGTATCTAATTCACATTTTTTGGTACTGGGAAAAATTGCATCACATTTCTCCTTATGGCACTCAGTCTGGCACTCCATCCAACACTCAATCCAGTACCTGGTCCAACACGGTCCAACACTTCGTCCAACACCTTGTCTTGCACAAAAATGGTGGGAGATTTGGTGGTTATGGTATTAGTGGCCAGTGGTGGGAGTATTAGGAACATGGGGTTTTCTTATGCTTTCCCCCTCGAGCTACTGAACTCTTGACATCTCAGTTTGGGTTGTTGAGCAGGGTGATTATTGGTTCACTCTATTTCGGCAGTTAGAGCACCATTAATGTAATTTGTTGTTTTTAGAAGTGGTTCGAACCTCTAGTGGTCAACCACTTGGTCTGTAAATCTTATAAATACCATCATGGTGGTCATACAATAGATAAGAAGCAGTAGAAGAAGTAGAGGATAGAGATAAAAACGTTTTCCTTTGCTTTTGCATTTTTCAATTGCCAGAATTGTATAAGATTGTGTTTTTCAAGTTTTAATGGTGAAATCATTTTGCTGATCTCGTGGTGTGCATTTGGGAGGTGACCATGACTTGTTGGGGGGGGCACCAGTAGTTTGGTAACTGTTCTTTAAGTTGTTTATGCATTTCATAGCTTAGATGTCTCTTTTATTTCTTGTACATGAACTATTCTTTTATTTCTTTGCTTTCTAATTTGTTGTTGTAGTTTAATTATTTTAACTCTCTTTTGCAGGTCAGTATGAAGGCTAGTGTTAATATGCAATGATTTTGTAGTTAGTAACGAATTTGAAAATTCATAGGCTAACCCTGTGTGCAATTAGATATTAGATTGTGTTTTATTCATGCTTTTAGAATTAAGTTTAAAACTAAGTTTAAAACAAAGTTTGAAATAGAGTAGAAAAAAGTTTTAACTTATGTTTTCCTTAACAAGGATTTGGTGGATGGATAGGGTTAGTTTCAGTTTTTAATTGTAGATTTCTTATTCCATTGTTATATAGATCTTTCTTAACTAGTTGTTAGTTATCATATTCATTAGTTTGTTTTTTTATATGTCATGCTTTGATTTATGTTTTTAAGGATTTTCCCTCTTGCACTTTGAATTGTTAGAATAAATATAACTTAGTTTCACTTTATGCACCTTCTTTCCTGGAATTAGATTGCAATCCCAATTTTTAGTTAATGCTTGCATTTACTTATGAATTTTTCTTGCATAGCATAGAAGTACAATTAAGACCTCGTTATACTGTTAATGGTTAATAGTCACATGAATATGCAGGGTAATTAACATTGTTTCCATAATGGCTAAGTTCTCATTGGATTGTTTAATCCACACCTTTCACTTTGCTATTGAGATCAGTATTGAGCTTATACCGCTTGAGTTATCTTTCATTGTCAAGTTCCATCGAGATATTATAAGACACTAAAGACATTCACACAACCACCAACACTATATTTAAGTTTTCATAGGTTAAAAGATAGTTTCTCGCTTTCATAGATCAGAAGATAGTTTTATTGTTGTTGTAGGATATATAGTCTTTTTCTTTAATAGATTAGAGAGAAGTTTTGTTTATCACAGATTAAAAGTTAGTTGTTACTTCTTCTTTCTGTCAATTAAACATATTTCCTTTTATGAAATAGAAATAGTTTTGAAGTTTGAATTAAGAATAGAGCTCGCTTGTCTTTTAGCTTAGTTAGTTGTTCAATGAGTAGTCTTAATTAGTTTACTTGCAGTAGAAGTTATCTTAGGGTAGTTAGTTGCTTACTTTCTTTAATAGGTTAAATTGCTTACTTGTCTATTCTTTCTTTGATAGTATAGTTGCTTGTTTATTTACATGCTTTCATAGGGTAGTTTCTCATTGAGTTTAGGTAGGCTAGTTAAAGTAGTTTGTTTTTTTATCTTTGCTTATTGTTATGCTTAAATAGTTGCTTTTTCTTATTGCCATGATTGAACTAGTTTGCCTCAAGTAGGGTTTTGTTGGCAGAAATAATATAATTGTTATTTTTTACAAAATGACCTATGCAAGCTGCCTACACAGGGTCGATGAAATTTTATTACTCTTCATGAGCAGTTTTGAAACCACAGTTGTAAGTCATCGCTTTGTACCTATCGTCTCTTCAAATTTTGTTTTCATGACTGCAAGCATGAAAACTTGCAACTGGGATTACCATTATGTTTTTGAAAGTTTCATTAAAGGGAAATTGCTCATATGGTTTCTTACAGAATTGTGATTCCGTGCTATGAGCATGTTGCTCTCCTTGTTTGTGATCCTTTCAATTCTAAGAATGCCTAAGAGATTAATGGTTGTATGAACGAAAGACCCCCACCATTTGATATTCGATTTTTGTGTTGATTTTGGTTTGATTTTCAATCATATTTCTTTCATGAAGTTTTTGACTATTCGATTTTTGTAAACTTACCCAACTTTGCAATCAAACCATGATACATGCACGTATGTTGTTTTGAGTACTTTGGTCCTAGATTGTACTCAACACAAAGGTGGAATACAATGCATAGGATTTCCATTACTCCTTAGCATGGTCTTGGGTTTCACAAAACTCTTCACACACATTTTGATTAAACACCCTGCCCATCGTTCTGAATCATTACAGTATGCATTGTTAGGCTCGGGGCTATGGCTCTGTTTCATTTTTGCAAACCCTACCTATATGCTATGCGTTCATTACCATCCCGTCCAATATGGATCTAGTAGTAAGGGTTGAACCAAATGCTATCCAAACCCTTCTCTCATACAATAATGCTCGGGAGGATTTTGAAAGGAATGGCTGGCATATTTTCATTGAAAAGTTTCAGGGTTTTAATCTTCTCGTCACCCAAAAGTTCACCTTAACCTTTGATGGTTGTAGGGAAAAAGTCGGTGATGTGCAATTGGAAGTAAATGAAGAGTTCCTGAGTCAGGCCATGGGATTTCCAGTGGTTGGTTAGAAATGGTTAAAAAACGCGAAAGTGGAGGAAGTCCCTTGGACTTTACTGTTTACCTCACGAAAAATAACTAGCTGTGATAGAGGTATGCCAATTTTGTTCTCGAAAACTAGGTGGCATGATTTACATGTTGTAGTGAAGAAATTCATCACATGTGAGGGACGTTTTAGAATTGTTTTCCTATATCATTTACGCCTGCTTATGAGTTTTATTGGTTTTTTGTTGAATATGCCTTATTACCTTCTCAGAAGTCTATATAAAATGGGGAAAAGATTTAGGAAACAGAGGTCATATTCAAGTCTGTTTCATCATGGCCTGATTAAAATCATTCTCGTGCACCAGTTAGAGTCACAAAATGACTGTTGGGATTTGTTCATTAAGCGGAATGGTTTTGGTAACCCTAAGTTGGGAGAAGTAGATAAGCCAGTCGTTGAGGAAACCCTTGTGAACCCAACGAACTCTCTTCCACCTCTCCAGGCTTGTGATTTTCCCCGTAACAGTGAACCCTCGAGCTACCCTAAGGTCATTCAACAGGACAGTCAACCGGTTGCACATCCAAAGGATTGTATTAGAACTGTGAAGAAACCTACAAGAAAGAAGTTAAAAGGTAGTGTTGATGTCAATTTCAAAAACAAAAGAGTTGGTCGGTTAATTTCTCGAAGTCCTCGAAATAAATCAAACCCCCGTTTAGACACCATCAACATGATTGAAGTAAGCGAAATTTTAGACTCATAAATTGACCAATTCCTTGTTGAAGAAGACCCTATGTCATTCGGGCTATACCCTGACTGACCCAATAACTATGTTAATAATTTGTCTCCTTGTCTAAAGGACAACCCGAAGTTTCCTGGTATCCAGCTCTGTGATAAATCTACCATTCGCATGGAGGATTCTTCGACCCGTAATGTTTTTCATTCTAATGCAAACTCCTTACAGTCACAATGTGATGTGTGCCGATCGTGGATCGACAGATACTATATCGATGTCCCACTTCTATGGTCATGAGTCAAGTCTTCAAGAGACCAAGTTGATTTGTTAACAAATGAAAACAAAAAACTTGAATCCATCATCCAAGGGAAGGAGAAGAGTTTGAAAACTACAGGTCATGTGATTTTCAAAAACGTAGAGGTAGCTACAAGTATCGTTAACTCCAAAGTTTCTTAATATGTTTTGATTTCATGATTAGAGGTATGATTTTTTTTTAATTTAATAGCATGATTGTTTCATTCTTAAGTTAGGATATTTGGTTTGATTGAATAAAATATTTTTATTATTAAGATTAGTTTGTTTTATTTATTCAATAAAATGAGATTGCATTTGCTATTATAACTAGCTACAGAATCGCAAGATTCTGTAGCCAGTTAAAAAAATTCAAATTGTTTAATTTGATGACAGAAAACACATCTGATATCTTCCTATTTTATTTTGGTTTTAGGATAATTAAGGACCCCATGATTTCAAAGATGATATGAGGCACTTTTGAGATCTCCCATCTATATCTATTATGTATTTTGAATAAACAAAATTAGACTATTGGTAGTTTTTTTTTTATATCTAGTAAAATCAGGGAGGTTGCATCCCCCTTTATTTTGAAACCAATTTGATCTTATGAATAGGAAACAGTTATGTTTTCTGAAACCTATATAAACACATCATTTTGTAAACATGGAATCATCTCAGCCTGGGGCAAGAGTATGGGTGTTTTTATCGCAGACTTGAATGGAACAAAATGCATGTTACAGCTTTAGCTTTTCTGTATGATGTTTTGATTGTATATAAAGTTATTAAACATATTTTAGTTAAATAAATTGTACATATATATATTTAAGTGTACTTATAGATTTTAGTGATTGTTATTTATTAGGTTATTGTTTTTCCTTTAGTTATTTTTCACTTTATTTAGGACTTAGATCGGCCAATGGAGATGCAAAACCCGTCAGAGTGAATTAATCCAAACGGCTTGGGTTAATTAGATAACCCTAGACTGGATTCACTCTTCTAGTTGACGAATAATCAATTTTTCTCATCAACAAATGGTGCTAGAATGAGGGCCTGAAAACTATTAATGGCATGAGGAGGTCGCAAGACTCCTCCCCCACCTACCTGCTCACCTATAGTAACTAGAAGTCATTCAGACGAAAACATCGTCCCTCAAACAACAATCCACGGATCACCGTTGAACCAGTAACTCCAAATCCTCCAGGTGGCGACATACAAGAAATTGTTCGTCAATCCCTCATAAGAATGCACAGTGCCTTAGCCCGTATTAGACAACCAGGTCGACCTTTGAACCAACCATTAGACTTCTCTGATATCAGGGAACAACTCAGAGGTACTAATCTTACCTTAAATCCTACGGATCCATATAATATTCTCACTCTTGCAGTAGGAGGATCTGGTATTCCACCATCACCACCCCCTTCATCTCCTTCTTCTAATGTAGAAGAATCCTCAGATGAAGTCAGTTCTTCATCCCAACCTTCGACACCCCCCACAACTATGGAAAATCCAAACAATCCCTCCAGACCTTGGCTCAACCAAGATGCAGTGGCCATACCTGGTCCCCAACATCCTTTGCCTAAACATCCGGAGAAATGGCTCCCTAAATTTGACCCAGACTCCAAGCAGATCGTTGAAGATCACATCAGAAAGTTTATGCTAGCCATTAGGCTCCGTAGTGTTGAGCATGAAGATGTAGTGTGCAGATTATTTCCCTACACCTTTGAAGGCAATGCCTCTACCTGGTACTTTGCCCAATATCCCCACACCATCGTGTCATGGGATAAATTCGAGTCCTGTTTCCTTGAGAAGTTCGGAGACGAAAAGTCTCTTGAAGTTCTAGTCATGGAGCTTTCTAGTTTAAAAATGAACCCCAAAGAAAAGATAAAAGACTTTAATCAAAGGTTCCTGACACTAAAGAACCGAACCCCCACGGATTTGATGCCTGCTGAAAATCTTATTGTCGCATACTACACGAAAGCCTTACACCAAAACATAGCCATTTGGGTAAAGAGGTCCAAGAAAACCACATTGTTAGAAGCCTTCGAAGAGGCAAGTCAAATCGAGAAAGATATTCTCAGCTTAAAATACAATACCTATAATGAGATAGAGACTAGTTCATCCTCCAAGAAGAAAATCGAAATCCTTCCTAGACCTACCCAAAACAAAGCTCAACCAGAGAGTTCAGATCTAGAAAACTTACAAAAATTCATTCAGAAGTTATCCAATCAAGTTATAGATTTGAAAAGGTCGGTTGAAGAAGCTTCTTCGATCAAAGGGCCTTACAAACCCCCTTTTAGGAATCCTTTTCCCAAAAACTGGGCTAACTCAAATTCTCAAGGCCTAAATCTCTGAAGCTTACAATTTGCTATTAAAATGATACTAGAAGAACATGATAACTTGATTCCTCCTGCGATTCCCGAGGAAGTAGTTGAACAAGAGATAGTAGAAGAAGATGAATCCTCCCCAAACATTTTCGAACATTTTTCCGATAGCATTTTTCAAGCTAATTTCGAAACAGTGCATCCTTACAATACCAAGAGCAAGACAACAAATAAGTCCTCTTCTGAAATTGCAACTACTATGCCTCCAAAATAGTCTAAATAAATTGAGACTAAACAGAATTCAACAAACCCAAGTTTATATTATTATTTGATTGAGGATCTAAAGAAACGTAGGGCTAACATTTCTGTTTACGAATTATTAAAATTCCCTTTTCTTTTGCAAAAGATGTTGCAAAATATTGCGGAAAACAACAAAAACAACAATCCGAATAGCAACAAAGTTGTTGAAAAGAACCCCAAAACTCCTCAAAAGGCCCCCACCAAAACGACATTTGAACCTCATGATAAAAGAAACCTTCTTGTAAATAGTGTAACAAATGTAGATAAACTAGTTTCAAGGGATGCAATTAAAAAACAACAAACTTCTACTGTTAATACTCACAGAAATGTCCCTCCCTTTTTGTTGACTTTTGAAATTTTCAATAGGAATGTACATAACTATATGGTAGATTCAGGTGCATCATATAACGTAATGCCCTGGTCTGTCTGTCAAAAAATTAATGCCGAAGTTCAACCGTCCAAGTTGAAAATTATCCAGCTTGATCGAACTAGTGTTAAATTGATAGGCGAATTAAAAAATGTGCTTATCATATTATCATCTAATCCTAAAGTCCATCAAGTGATTGATATCATTGTTGTAGATATCCCAGAAGTATATGGTTTGTTTTTAAGTAGATATTGTTCAGAACAATTACATGGCTATTTTGCAACGGATTGGTCTCACTTGTGGCTGCCCGAGAATGGAGAGCCTAACAGAATCAAGGTAAATCGTGAACATTATATTAAGTTCACGGTAACTGATTTAAATGATCCCAATGAAATGTTCATTGCTTCTTCCAATTCGCCTGAAATATAGTGGATGGACACTTTTTTTGGCAATTTCATGGCCGAAACTTCTACCATCACTGACCCAGAATAACAATTTGAAATTATGACATGCACATAGTCAACAACCTTCTCTCAGTGGTCACATGCACCTGACGAAAATCAAATATGATCTCTTTACTTCGATGGGTCAAAATCTAAGGAAGGAGCTGGTGCGGGGTGCGTGCTCATTGATCCAGAAGGT
Organism: Picea glauca; assembly: GCA_000966675.3. Classification (NCBI taxonomy): domain Eukaryota; kingdom Viridiplantae; phylum Streptophyta; class Pinopsida; order Pinales; family Pinaceae; genus Picea; species Picea glauca. The sequence goes on from JZKD02S2105994.1 coordinate 246,770, forward strand.
AACAAGACTTTGATTGCTTGCTGGTTAGAATTCGAATGTACAAACAACACGACCGAATATGAGGAAATCCTACAAGGTCTCAGAAAAGCACTAGATTTAAACATTCATAATTTGACTATTTTTGGTGATTCAGAAATACATGTTAGACAAGTAAAAAATTCTATCCACTGTTTATCTCCGCACCTAAAAATCTATCAGACTGAGGTATGGAATTTGATGAACAATTTTTTTGTGTTTAACATAAATTCTATTCCTAGATTGAATAATTATGAAGCTAATTTGTTAGCTAACGTCCCTTCAAAACTTTTTTCCTGCAGAAGGCCTATCTCTGAATGCATTTTCCATCAAATTGTTGTTCAGACCATCCATCCTGGACAACATAAAAAATTGGAGAGTCTTCGATGACGATCAATAGATCATTAGTTTTCTGCATATGGAAGAATCTTTCCAGAGAGCAGTGATCGATGAAGGTACCCATGACAAAAATCTTCTCAACTTTACGGTAATACCAGATCCGAGAACCCTGGAATCTGAATCAGACATAGTAAACTCTATCCCAAAATCTGTGGTTAGGTTAGAAAAATTTTATGATCTTCACGATAAATTCAAAAAATCAGTGAATTGTAAAATGAATAGTTCTTCCTTGACACATGAAAAAGTAAATTTGGGAACTAAAGACAACCCACATTGCATCAATTTGGGGTTGAGGTGTTCTGAACAAGAAAAGGTATCATTTATTAAGTTGTTTAAGGAATTCAAATGTGTTTTTGCTTGGACATACGACGACCTAAAAACCTTTGATCCTAACATCATACAACACATTATTCCCATGAAACCCCAGACCCAACCTTTTCAACAAAAGTTAAGGAAGATGCACCCAAAACTCAAACCAAGAGTCAAGAAGGAATTAAACAAACTCCTGAACACTAAAATAATCTTCCCAGTAAGGCACACACAATGGGTCTCTAATCTTGTTCCTATCAGAAAGAAGATTGGTGAAATCCGAATATGTGTTGATTTCCGAAATCTTAACCGAGTGTCTGATAAAGACAACTACCCTGTCCCTCCCATGGAGCAGATCCTTCAACAAGTATCTGGCTTTGAAATATTATCCTTGTTGGATTGTTTTTCAGGGTATAACCAAGTCCTTATGTCTCCCCCAGACCAGCTCAAAACTACTTTTCGTACCCCATGGGGCACCTATACTTATAGAAATATGCCCTTTGGGCTTATAAACGTCGGTGCCACTTTTCAGAGAGTGATGGATATCACTTTTCACGGATTAATCAATCAATCTATAGTAGTTTACCTAGATGACGTCACTGTCTTCTCAAAAAATAAAGGAGATCATCTAGCTCATTTAATATCTGTTCTACAGCGATGTCGTAAGTACGACATTTCTTTAAATACTAAAAAAATTGTCTTCGCAGTAGAACAAGGTAAGCTCCTATGATTCATTGTATCAAATGAAGGGATGATTATCGACCCTAAAAGGACCCAAGTCATTTCAAAACTCCCCCCTCCCTCGTAAAAAAATTCCATGCAATCTTTCTTAGGACAAATAAACTTTGTTAGGAGATTCCTCCCCAGCTTTTCAGAAATGGTGAGACCATTATAAAACTTAATAAAAAAGGATGTACAGTACCATTGGGGACCTTTAGAAAGTCAGGCTTTTGATTCAATAAAAAAGGCCATAATAGACGCTCCTTCTCTAATGAGCCCTGATTTTTCGCGAGACTTCACCCTCTACACATTTTCCTTTGACCGATCTTACGCTGTTGTCCTAACTCAAAAGAACATTGAAAATAACGAAGTCCCAATTTCCTTTATGAGCTCAGCCTTATGAGGGAGATAAAATTAATTATCCAATAGTATATTAGCAAGATTATTCTATTTTTAAAGCAGTAAAACAATTTCGATCTTATCTGTTGAAATCTAAGACGAAAATCATTGTCCCTTACCCGACTGTTAGAAATTTGTTAGTACAGAAAGAACTAGGCGAGAAAAGGGAAAATTGGGTCACATCCTTACAAGAATATGACATAGAAATTACCCCAACACAAATTGTTAGAGGCCAAGGTTTATGCAAGTTGGTGGTCGATTCAGATATAGGACAACAAAATGAAACTGATATGTTAATTCCAGATCAGCACGATCAAAATCAAATCTATTGTGCACAAAACCCTACTAGTCCCTGGTATGACGACATTAAATTTTGTCTTATACATGGATTAGCTCCCCATCACCTTGATCCCCCAAAAAGGAGAGCACTAAGATTAAAATCTACTTCTTTTCAGCTGATTAATGGTATTTTGTTTTGCCAAAATTTTGATGGAATACTTATGCGCTGTCTTGGAAAAGATGAAGCAGAGAAAGTCTTATTGGAGTTACATGCAGGGGAAGATGGTGGGAATTTTGGTGGAGACACCACCACCCACAAAGTATTAAGAGCATGTTATTACTAGCCTACCCTTTTCAAAGACGCTCATGCCTTATGCCACAAGTGTGTGATTTTTCAAAAGGTAGCTGCATGGATACAGAAACTAGCATTCCCATTGTAGCCAGTCTCGGTAGACTCCCCTTTTCAGCAGTGGAGCCTAGATATTATAGGCCCAATCAATCCGACATCCTCCTAGTAGCATAAATACATCATAAAAACCACTGATTATTTCACCAGGTGGTCTGAGGCTGCCCCATTAAAAGCTATAAATACCAACCAGGTAATATCCTTCCTGAATTCAAATATTATCACTCGTTTTAGTATCCCTGAATGCCTAGTATTTGACAATGCTTCTTATTTTTCATCTCTTGAAATGAGCAATTTATCTCTGGAAAAAGGAATAAAATTAAAGTACTTTGTCAGCTATTACCCCCAAGGAAATGGTTTAGCAGAATCAACTAATAAAAACCTAATCAAAATTATCAAGAGAACGGTCTTCGAAAACCATAAAAATTGTCATAATGCACTGTTGAACGCAATCTGGGCTGACATAGTAACTCCTAAAACTATCGTGGGTAATTCACCTTTATTTCTCGTTTACAGCAGGGAAGCAATTCTTCCACCACGTGTCCTTCTTCCATCTCTGCAGTTATTGCAAAAGGTACAAGAAGAAGACTGTCCCCCCTTGGAGAGTCGAATTAACGCTTTGTTAAAGTTAGAGGAAGTAAGGTCTCAGGAAAAACAAAAATTGGATCAACATCAACTCATTGTTAAAAACCGGTTTGATTTCAATTCTGCCTTTGACAGAAATTTTGAGGTAGGCGACCTTGTCCTTAAGTGGGACAAACCTCATGAGGGAAAAGGAGAGCATACTAAGTTTCAGAACTTGTGGTTGGGACCATTTTTAATTGCTGAGAAACTAGGTCTCACTTATTTTCACCTGCAAAATTTAGAGGGGTAGCCAGACACCTTCCCGGTGAATGGCCAAGCTCTAAAAAAGTACTTTACCTGATGACGCTCCCATACACCCTTTGTAAATATTTTCTGTTTTGTTTTACTTGTTTTTTTTTTTCTTTTCTGGTTTTTTTTTTGTTTTCATTTCTGCTTATCGATCTTTCTTTTCAAACACACATGCTTGCACCATGGGTTAGCTCGGACAAAGAAAAAAGAAAACTTCCCCTCTAAAATAACTACTGAAAATTGTCAGAACATCAATTATTGTATTTCTCTGAAATTGTAGCCTTATTAAAGATGAGTTTTTGTTTGAAAAGCATTTTCTCGATTTCAATCTGTCATTGAAAGTATTCACGACCATCTATAAAAAAAAATTTACACTATCCCTGTTATTTAAGAGAGAAACTCAACGATGTCTCCTTGTTCTTGAAAGTTGGTTTCATTAATGAAATATTTTTGGATCTTGATGAAGGACAACACAAAATTGTTTTAAGGTTCGTGACATAAAAACTTGAATTTTTAGTGTCACCTCACTCTATTGAATATTTTAAACAACTATAATATGAATAAACTCTCAGAGAATTGTGGGAAGTGTTTGTAAACCCACCGGGACACTGAACAAGTCTGCTAGCAGTGGGTAAATGCATGCATGATACCAAGATAACTTCATCGGGGTACTGAACAGGCTCGTTGGTAGTGAAGCAATGTCAGGTGAAAGAAAATTCTTAGATATGGATTTCATTTTGGCCTTAAATGTCCTTCATTCTGATCTGAAATTTCTTGACAGGATACAGATGTCAGAGTGGGTTAACTGACATCCTTGTCGAGGCTATGGACGCCTTCTGGAAGCACCGACTCTGTCAACATTATTGGAGGTTTTAACTTAACATCATGGCTTTCTTTTGCCAAGTTTGTCACCAGTTTTCGTTTCTTTAAAAAATAAAAGTTGTATGAAACTGGACTACGTTATTATTATTTGAGATGTTCAAATGGATTTTGGGTTGTTCTTCGATTTGAAGTTTTTTAGATTTTCCTAACCTAAACTCGTTCGTGTAAAAGAGATAACTGCTTCTCCCAGCGTGTCACCATTGTTGGCAATAATAATATAATTGTTATTTTTTACAAAATGACCTATGAAACCTGCGTACACGGGGTAGATGAAATTTTATTACTCTTCATGAGCAGTTTCGAAACCACAGTTGTAAATCATCTCTTTTTACCTATCATCTCTTCAATTTTTGTTTTCATGAATGCAAGCATGAAACCTTGCAACTGGGATTACCATTATGTTTTTGAAAGTTTCATTAAAGGGAAATTGCTCATATGGTTTATTACAGAATTGTGATTTCATGCTATGAGCATGTTGCTCTCCTTGTTTGTGATCCTTTCGATTCTAAGCATGCCTAAGAGATTAATGGTTGTATGAAAGAAAGACCCCCACCATTTGATATTCGATTTTTGTGTTGATTTTGGTTTGATTTTTGATCATATTTCTTTCATGAAGCTTTTGACTATTCAATTTTTGTAAACTTACCCAACTTTGCAATCAAACCATGATACGTGAACGTATGTTGTTTTGATTACTTTGGTCATATCTTGTACTCAACACAAAGGTGGCATACGATGTACAGGATTGCCATTACTCCTTAGCATGGTCTCAGGTTTCACAAAACTCTTCACATGTGTTTTGATTAAACACCCTGGCCATTATTTTGAATCATTACAATATGTATTGTTAGGCTCGGGGCTATGGCTCTATTTCAATTTTGCAAACCCTACCTGTATGCTATGCATTGATTTCCCTCCCGTCTAGTATGGCTCCAGTAGTAAGGGTTGAACCAAATGATATCCAAACCCTGCTCTCATATGATAATGCTAGGGAGGATTCAGAAAGGAATGGATGGCATATTTTCATCGAAAAGTTTAAGGGTTTTAATCTTTTGGTCGCCCAAGAGTTCGCCTTAACCTTTGATGGTTGTAGGGAAAATGTCGGTGATGTGAAATTTGAAGTAACTGAAGATTTCCTGAGTCAGGCCACGATATTTCCATCGGTTGGTCAGAAATGGTTCAAAAACGCAAAAGTGGAGGAAGCCCCTTGGACTTTACTATTTACCTCACGAAAAATAACCAGCTATGATAGAGGTATGCCAATTTCGTTCTTGAAAACTAGGTGGCATGATTTACTTGCTGTAGTGAAGCAATTCATCACATGTGAGGGACGATTCAGACTTGTTTTCCTATATCATTTATGCATTCTTATGAGTTTTATTGGTTTTCCATTGAATATGCCTTATTACCTACTCAGAAGTCTTTATAAAATGGGGAAAAGATTTAGGAAACAGAGGTCAGATTCAAGTCTGTTTCATCATGGACTGATTAAAATCATCCTCATGCACCAGTTAGAGTCAAAAAATGACTGTTGGTATTCGTTCATTAAGAGGAATGGTTTTGGTAACCCTGAGTTGGGAGAAGTAGATAAGCCAGTTGTTGAAGAAACCCATGTGAACCCAACAGCCTCTCTTCCACCTCACCAGGCTTGTGATTTTTCCCCTAACAACGAACCCTTGAGCTACCCTAAGGTCATTCAATAGGATAGTCAACCGGTTGCACATCCAAAGGATTGTATTAAAACTGTGAAGAAACCTACAGGAAAGAAGTTAAAAGGTAGTGTTGATGTTAATTTAAAAAACAAAAGAGATGGTTGGTTAATTTCTTGAAGTCTTCGAAATAAAACAAACCCTCATGCAGACACCATCAACATGATTGAAGTAAGCAAAAGTTCAGACTCAGAAATTGACAAATTCCTTACTGAAGAAGACCCTGTTCCATTCGGGATATACCCTGACCGACCCTATAACTATGTTAATAATTTGCCTCCTTGTCTAAAGGACAACCCGAAGTTTCCTGGTATCAATATTTTTGATAAATATACCATTCACATGGAGGATTCTTCGACCCATAATGTTGTTTTTTCTAATGAAAACTCCTTACAGTCACAATGTGATGTGTGTTGATCGTGGATCGACAGATACTATACCAATGTCCTGCTTCTACAGTCATGAGTCAAGTCTTTAAGAGACCAATTTGATATGTTAACAAACGAAAACAAAAAACTTGGATCTGTCATCCAAGGGAAGGAGAATCATTTGAAAACTACATGTCATGTGATTTTCAAAAATGTAGAGGCAGCTATAGCTATCGTTAACTCCAAAGTTTCTTGATACGTTTTGATTTCATGATTAGAGGTATGACTTTTTTTAATTTAATAGCATGATTGTGTCATTCTTAAGTTAGAATATTTGGTTTGATTGAATAAACTATTTGTATTATTAAGATTATTCTTTTTTATTTATTCAATAAAATGAGATTGCATTTGCTATTATAACTAGCTACAAAATCACAAGATTTTGTAGCTAGTTAAGAAAATTCGAATTGTTTAATTTGATGACAGAAAACACATCTAATATCTTCCTATTTTCTTTTTTTTTTAGGATAATTAAGGACCCCATGATTTCAAAAATGATATGAGGAACTTTTGAGATCTCCCAGCCATATCTATTATGTATTTTGAATAAACAGAATTAGACTGTTGGTAGTTTTTTTTTTATATCTAGTAAAATCAGGGAGGTTGCATCCCCCTTTATTTTGAAACCAAATTGATGTTATGAATAGGAAACAGTTATGTTTCCTGAAACCTATATAAACACATCATTTTGTAAACATGGCATCATCTCGGCCTGGGGAAAGAGTATGGGCGTTTTTATCGCAGACTTGAATGGAACATAATGCACGTTACAACTTTAGCTTTTCTATATGATGTTTTGATTCAAGTTATGTTTATGTTGATTTGATAATAGATGGTGATTGCTTTCATCGTCGTGATTTATTACCAGTTGACATGATTCATTTTATATGCTTCCCATATCTTATGTTTCAGATACAATATATACACAACGATCATCTATCCAATTTAAATTAGGATATTCATCTCTAATTTCTGTTGAATGTTTGCATGCAAGTTCTTACAGGAAGATTTATCTCGTCGTAATTACTTCTAAATAATTAGATCATTGTAACTATGTCCCTTTTATGTTCTTTTATCAAAACTCAATCTCGAGCGCGTTGTTTCACTTTTGTTCGGAACAACATTACGATCTGTTGCAGGTTTACTTCCCAGATAAGGTGGTTGGATATTCCCTATTGAATAGACATTGGATGCGTTAATAGGTTAGTCTGTTATTTTATTTCGTTTGTTTGTTTATTTTAGAAGTTATATATATATGGTATGATTTCCATTACCCATAATTTTATGTTCGATTAAGTAGTTTGATATTATATTTCATGAATGTATTCATCCAAGAAAATAAACCAAAAAATTAAATAGTATTTTCACTTTCTTTATTACTGTTGTTAAAGTAACCAATTTACATTTGATTTTTATGAGTTTAGATTAAAACTCGTGCTTTGTACAAATTGTATATAAAGTTATTAAACATATTTCAGTTAAATAAATTGTACATATATATATTTAAATGTACTTATAGATTTTAGTGATTGTTATTTATTAGGTTATTGTTTTTCCTTTAGTTATTTTTCGCTTTCTTTAGGACTTAGATCAGCCAACGGAGCCGCAAAACCCATCGGAGTGAATTAATCCAAATGTCTTGGGTTAATTAGATAACCTCGGACTGGATTCACTCTTTCAGTTGATGAACGATTAATTTCTCCCGTCAACAGGTTTTCACTTGTTTTCTTAGAACTATCCATCGATCCTTTGTACAAAAGTACTTAGGTTACATAGTTTCAAGTTGCTTAGTAGGTTTTTCTCATTAGATATCTTTTCTTGAATATATTATCCCTTATATAGCCATTTCCTTAGTTAGACTATACTACTACAAGACCTTCTACCTTTGGCATATATTTTTCTACAACTCTAAGTTTAGTTGCCTTGGGTTGACAATTTAATTGAGGTTTTTTAGTGTGTTTTTAGTGCATATAGAACACCCATCATTTTTGGCACCGTTGTCAAGGAGTTGTCTCAAGGTAGGAAGTAATTAGGAAATAGATCATTCCTAGAACTTAGCATTAGATTGGTGGCAGAGGGACTTTAATACAAGAGGTAAGAACCTTCGCATCTGCTATTGCAGGCTCCCCTAAACCCAATGGCAGTTTTTCTTTTTGTTTTTTTTTTCTTTCATGAATAGACCTAGAGATCCAAAAGTTAGATACATTAAATCTAAATCAGGTGTTTCAACCAAGGTTCCTTCCAACCTTTTTGGGGGAAGGGACGTTCCACTTATAAAATCCGCAGACCGATACCGAAAAGCAGGAGTTAGCTCAACTCAAAGTGCTAAAATGGTCTCAGAAAAGACTAACATAGGGAGCACTATAGAACAAGAAATTGAAGCATCAATCATATTGGGACAGGAGGCAGGACCACTTGAGCCTTATACAAAACCAAACAATACAACCTTTGCTTTTACACCACCACCAGAAGATTCTAATTTTGAAGACATCATAGACCCTAGAGAGGGGAATCTTTTGTTTGGTATTTCAGCCAATGTAATTATCTCTCAAACTGACACAGAAACCTTGGCACCAATAGTCTCAACCGGCTTGAGTAGATTCCTAGATATCCAATCCATAGGAAGACCATTCCATCAGAGGGAAACCTTGTTCTCTTCAAAGATAAAACCACCTAGGTACTCTCCTTTTGGAAACCAAGCCAATATGGTTGATCAGGAGGACCATAACAATGTAAGACATGGGGAGGAAGAAGAAATTGGAAACCAAACCAAAACTACCTTCGGGTTTTTGATTTTGGACACCACTCCAAATGTCAATGTGAAGAATATTCCTCCCTCAGCACTGCCTACGTTTTATGGTAAAAACAATGAAGATCCATAAACCTTCCTATTTTAATTTGGCATCTTGTGTAGGAGCTACAACTACGTACAAGATGCCCAAAAACTAAAAATCTTTCCTGCCACCCTCAAAGACTCTGCACTAAGATGGTTCATGGGGTTGGGAGAATCCAGTATTAGGTCTTGGGAAGCCATGAAAGACATATTTCTTAAGAAGTACCAATACTACTGCAAGTCCAAAGAGTCTCGTAATCACATCTTTAAAATCCAACAGTTAGAATATGATACCCTCCAAGATTATATGGAAAGATTTGGTTATATCTCCTAGAAGTCAAAATACCATGACCTCCCAGAGGATGCAATTAGGGATCTTTCCCTTGAGGGAATTTCAGAAAAATATATAGAGATTCTTAACCTGATAGAATTAGGTGACATATCCCATAAACCATTTGCCTAAATATGTGAAATGTGTAAAAATTACTTAAGGAGTAGAGCCAAAACATGAAAGAATGTTCGGGACCCTTATAATAGAAACTTAAAACCAGTTAGCTCAGGTGGTATCACAAGAGCAGATATAGGGATCCTTTTAGAAAACTTCAAGACATATATCTTAAGAATAATAGGTTCCCAGTTGGACACCGTAAAAATAAAAAAGAAACAAGAGGAGGAAAATGCAGCAATGAGCATATATTGCCCAAGATGCAGGAGGAAGCATTCCTCGAGGGAATGCCCATTAGATAAAATTTGAGTTTGTGAATTCTATACAGAATACCATTCAACCAAAAAATTTCCATCATTGCCTGGTTTATTAGCCATCTATAGGAGTGGAGATCCTGGGGAGTCTTTTTATGCACCTAGGAGGCTATGGTAGCCTAGGAACCAACCCACATACCCATATCTACAATCTCAAGTTCCAACTTATTATCAAAAAAAAAACAGTGGAACTCACCAGGTTGGAAAAACTGGTCCACTCAGTACCAACATCCTTGGTTTCAAGGATAGAGAGGAGGACATAACCAAGGAAACCCTTAAGCTCCACCTATCCCTATGTCCAACCATCCTTACCCACAATTCCTATTGAACACTCTGCAACTTCTACCAGGTTTTGTTCCACCACCTTTACCTCCTATTCCACAACTACAATAGCTACAATACCAAAATGCAAGCTCCCGGAGACCAACACTATTACTAGCACAACCAATGTTGAATCCCAATAATAATCCCCCTCAACCTCTTCACAATGTTGAGATGCAGGCCTTCCCGACATATGTTATTACTCCTATTCCATTACAAGAAATTCAACTAATATTAGAAAAAGTTATGGACAAGCAAAGACCTTCAGTAGCCATCCAAGAAGAAGAAGAATAAGAAACCACCTAACAAACCACGTTTGAAACTAGGTGGGAAGATGATTATCCCAAAGAACCACAAATCCAATCTTCCCCAAAATGAACCTTCACAAATTATGAATGTCCCTCCTTATCCAGACTGATTGGTAATCGAGAAACCTACTACCCGACTAGAATGTGACATATTGAATGAATTGAAGAATATTTGTGTTAAGATTCCCCTGCTTCAAGCCATTAAATACATTCCAATCTACAGTAAGGTAGTCAAAGAATTATGTATTAAAAAGCCAGGTAGGAAGAAAAAGGACCCTCCTACAGTACATTTGGTAGGAGGGCTTTTTAAGTACATATTAGAGCAGCCAAAACTAGAAAAATATGGGAACCCAGGAAACCCCATAGTGACCATAACCATTAATGAGGTCTCCATTGGAAACACTCTCATAGACCTAGGGGCGACCATCAATGTTATGACTGCTACTACCTTGGAACAATTATAGTTACAACCTCTTCTTCGGCCTACCCCAACCATTTTGGAATTAGTAGATAAGACTAGGGTTATACCTGAAGGAATTTTAGATGATATCATGGTTACTTTAGCCTCATGGGAGTACCCAATAGATTTTCTTGTCATTCACTCAAAGGATCCTGCCAAAGGCCATCCCATCATTTTGGGAAGACCTTGGCTAGCCAAAACCAATGCATTGATTGGCTGTAGAGAAGGGTAAATGGTCTCTCTATCTAGAAGCTCACCATTTACCCTCCATATCAACCTATTATGGAGAATATATGGTCGATTGAATTTCCATACGAGAATGGGGACTAGGAAGAACCCATATTGCCAAGTGACCATGCATGGGCACTTCAGGAGAACACAATAGAAAATGTGCTAAACAAGTTTATTTTTGCTATCACATGTGTGGATTTTCCACAGTCTTTCCCCCGATTTGAGAACATGTTTGGGGAATAATTTCAAGAACAATTGGACCCATCCATTTTTTCTTCGACATCTTTTATTTTTGAGATATATGAGTCTACCATGTCTTATACTATGCCCTACGATATTATTCTAGGAATTTTTTTACATATAAACTATGGGCTAGATAAATACCAGCATAAACAGTTAGTAGATATCATTGAAGAACAATCAGGAGCATTTGCCTGGGAATACACTGACATGAAGGGTATACACCCTGACACATGCATCCATCACATATATACCCATGGGAAAGTAACACATGTTAGGCAACCCCAGAGAAGGATTAACCCAACACTCAAATACATAGTCAAGGAGGAGATCCAAAATTTGTTAAATGTTGGATTTATCTATCCCATATTCAACAGTAATTGGGTATCCCTACTGGTAGTGGTTCTAAAGAAAGTGACCAGGACATGGAGAATTTGTGTTGATTTCGGGGAAGTGAACAAAGCCACTCTGAAAGACTACTTTCCTCTCCCCTTCATTGATCAAGTTCTAGATACCTTGTCTGGAAAGAAGTATTTTTCCTTTTTAGATGGTTACAACGGGTACAATCAGATTCTTATAGCACCTGAGGACTAGGATAAGACTACCTTTACTTTTCCTTAGGGAACCTATGCCTATAGGGTCTTACCATTTGGATTGTGTAATGTTCCTGCAACATTTCAACGTGCGGTATTAGGGATATTTACTGATCTTATTTATGATTTTGTGGAGGTATACATGGATGAATTCAAAGTCTATGGAAACACTTACCAGGAAGCCTTAGACAACTTAGAAAAATTCCTCATTAGATGCCAAGAAATGAACCTATCTCTAAGTCATGAAAAATGAAAAATGTTGTTAACTGAATGGGTGATTCTAGGACATCATGTTTCATCTAAAGGGATAAAAGTCTATATTGCAAAGATTGAAGTCATCATCAAAATTCCACCCCACAAGACTCAGAAATAGGTTAGAAGATTTCTTGGACATGCCAGATATTACCAATGATTTATTGAAAATTTTACAAAGATTGTTGCACCTATTCTTGGATTACTAATAAAAGATGTTGATTTTGTTTGGACTAAGCAATGTCAAACTTCCTTTGAAACCCTGAAAGATAATATGTTTGTGGCACTAGTTCTTAGAGGGCCCAATTGGACTCTCCCATTTAATATATCCACTGATTCCTTTGACACTGCAATATGATGGGTATTAGGGAAGAAAGAGGACCAACAGTCCTATGCCATTTATTTTTTGAGCAAGAACTTGTCCCCTGCCGAGTTGAACTACACAGTCACCAAGAAAGAATTGTTGGAGGTTGTTCATGCTATTAATAACTTTCATCATTACCTTGCAGGCTATGAAGTATTTGTACATATTGATCATTCTACCATTAGATTCCTCATGAATAAACTCATAACTAATGGCCGAGTAACTAGGTGTGATGCAGACATCGACCCTATTGGCCCTTGAGTTGACAATCCACTACAGGATCGATCTACTTCCTCTCCTTGAGTTGGATTGACTCTTCGATTCCTCTTCGGGGAATCCAATAAACACAAAATGATGCTTCTCCAAAGGTCCTTGCGAATTGATCTCATGCGATCGAACACGAAACATCAATTCCCGCCTCCTTTTGACAAAATGATGTGGTCGTGTTTCTCACGATTTCAGGACCTTGGAGTTCACGACTTCACAGCTTCTCCTCCCAAATATTTAACTCTTCACCTTCCGAGACCTGAACTCCCGATGTGCCTAAGTGTTTGTCACAACTCGCTACTCACGATTTCGTGAGTTGAAATTCCCAACTCTTGCTTCCAAATCTTTTGATACCTGAAATGCCGATATGGGTACGCTCCTTCTCTTGTCAGCGCTCTCCGTGCATGGCCATCGGCTAGGCCTGTCTCTAGCACTTTTCGCTTCTCACCACTTCTTGAGGTTTGATATTGAACTCCTGACTCTTGTCTCACGAATCTGCAAGACACGAGATGTCAATGGGGTATTGACTTATTTCAACAGATGACACACGTCCACTTGTTTCTTCCACGGGCCCACCTCGCGATTCTATCACATGTCCCTTGTGCTATCTTCACACTTCACGATTTCACTCCTCAAGTGATGCCTCTTTGGTATCTTTGACACCCAAAGTGTCGAGATACCGAACTTGTCATCAACCTTATCGCAACTTGTGACTTTGGGACTTTTTGGACAGAAGTTGCAACCTTCTATCGTTCAAAATGTCGAAACACCGAACCCCGATACACGTCACCGATAGCTAGCCCCACACACATGTTTCTTCGCCCCTTCGGGACTTCGCCTTTCACGACTTCATGAATCTCGCTACAAGGCCTTCGGTTCTCCTGCTCACGAAACCCTGAAACGCTAAAATGCTTGGACTCTGGCACATGTCCAAGTACTGGGCCCCACTAGGAAACTTTCCACCTTGTCGATGTTTCAGACTTCGCAATTTCACGAATCCAAATGATGAAATTTCGGTCTTTCCACCCACGAAACCCTGAAATGGAATTTCGCGAGTAGATCCAACAATCCTTGTTGGCCTAAATCTACGACCCTCTCTCTTCTGAGCTTCCGCTTGCAGAAAAATGACCATCGTAACCTCCTTGCTCCTCTACGAGATCTGACGGCTCGCGAGACTTCACGAATTCTCTATGGATAATCTCGACCATCCGTTCTCCCTTCTAAGAACTTCTGTAAATTTAATAAAGTGGTTTTCCATGGAACTTAACCACCTACGACACAACCTTGCGACAGCTCCTTTCAACACCTCAAGGCATCAACCTTCTATGATTTTCTTCAAAAACTGCGAAGGCTCTATCCCTCCTGAGCTTTCTACAACTCCGAGTCTTAAAGAAGACTCTTGCACGCACTCCTTGTGGAAAATCCTTCAATTACTTTAAATGATTTAAGTCCTTCGACTGTGCGCACTTCCTGCAACAGTAGTCCTTCAAAAATCTCTCAGGTTTGCAAACTATTAGACTTTACTCGGCCTAGGTACGCCTTGCACAACTCCTGTGCCCAACTGCACTTCTGTGAGAATGAGAACAATTGTTAACCCTCCTGATCTTTCAAATAAAAATATGAACTCTTGTCAATGCACTCCTTGCGGACAACCTCATTGCACTCCTGCATGAACTCTTGCTTAGATAGAGAAACAATTGAAACTCATTGCTTACTTTCTCTCAGACTTCAAACACAAAGCATAAAATCATATACACAGCATATAAAGCAAATGTATAACAGAAAGTAAACATCCATGAGCATAACATTCAACAATTCATACATAGAGAATATCACAACACCATGAATCTGAATCAAATCTTTTTGTATTAATCCAGAACTTATGTACATGGAATTCTTCTACACATATCTCTGCTTATTCCCTTCTCTATGCTCAATATTCACACACTAATAATACAACTATACAATGAGGGTGTCTATATCATGTTTCCCTCTTGTGCTCTAACTATCTAATCTAAGCATTAAATTCTATATACTTACATTCATTACACATAAAGGATCCTATCTACTATGGATGAGAGCAGATTGCTCAAGGTCCTTTTACAATAATACAAGCATGCCTCCACTTAATGACTTCATTAATTTTTTTTTTTTAAACATTTTCAAAAAATGTGCTTGGTGATTTTCTAGTTGTCTCTTATCTCCACGTTGGCTCACTGTTGGCTATGCTTGCATGCCCTTACGAGGCTCCTGCATCAAGGCGGCTCCTGTTATTGCAAGAATTTAATATAACTGTGCTTGACCGACGTGGAAATGATAATGTAGTAGCTGATTTTCTTTCCTAAATAAAAAATGAGGATGATGATATCCCTGTAGATGATATTTTCCTAGACAAGCACCTTTTTTCCCTTTCTGTCAATACCCCATGGTTTGCAGATATGGAAAATTATCTAGCTACTAGGAAGTTACCGTCTCATTTTTCACCTCATGAAAAGTGGAAAATTATTAAACAAAGTGCTAATTACTCTTGGGTTGGTCATGACCGTTTTCGCACAGGCCCTAATTTGATTATTCATAGATGTTTCCGAGAGGATGAGGTACTAGAAATACTATAAAGTTGCCATGATGGACCATGTGGTGGCCATTTTTATGACAACCAAACAACATATAAGGTGATACATCTGGGTTACTATTGGCCTAGCATCTTCAAAGATGTTGCCAAGTATGTAAGAAGTTGTGATAGTTTCCAAAGGATAGGAAGACCTACGTCAGCTGAAGAAATGTCGTTGCTTTCCCTAGTTATGATATAACCCTTCGAAAAATGGCCCCCCAACTTTGTAGTACCAATTTCACCCATGTCCCATAGGAAGAACTATATTTTGAATTGTACAGACTATGTCACCAAATGGATAGAGGCAAAAGCCCTATTCAGGGATACAAATAAATCTGTTGTTGAATGCATCTATGAAGACATATTTACCCACTTCAGTGTCCCTCATGAAATTGCTACAAACCAAGGCACTCAATTCACTTCCAAGCTAATGAGAGAGCTAATGGAGAAATATGGGATTAAACACTGTAAATATTCTCCATACCACCCGCAAGACAATGGTCAGGTAGAATCGACAAAAAAAGTTATGGAAGCCATCCTAACTAAGAATTTTCAATTACATCATTGGGATTGGTTTGATAGGCTTCTAGAGGCTTTGTGGGCATACCGTACCACCTGGAGAAATACCACTGGGCATACCGCTTATGCGCTAATGTACGGGAAAAAAAAACTTCTACCAATAGAATTCCAAGTAAGGATGATCCAGATTTTATGAGAAGAAGGAAATAAATACAAATTATTAACAGGTTCTTAACACAAAATAACAAAGATATAGTAAAACCGGTTTTCTATTCAATAAGGAAATAAGTTGAAACTGTAAAATGCAACAGAAACAAGCTTGCTAGAATGGTGGCAGCTTATCTCTGAGAAGAGATGTGAAGGTTGCGCACATTCACAAGATGAAGATTACAATGAGGCTCTGAAGGAATTTTCACAGTAAAAAATAATTCCAAAAACCCTAGACATCCAAAAACCCAACCCTAGGATATGAAGCACTGAAAGTCATGTGGGCCCCGTTTGGGTAAGTTAGTACATCAACTTCCTGGGGTCGTAACTTTTGTATACAATCTCCATTTTAGGTGTGTGATAACCCATTGGAAAGTTATCATAGAGGAGATTCATTTTGGGGATTCAATCATGTCTTTGGCTATCATTGAGGATATAGATCCCGAAAAACCTTCATCCACGCCCTCAAAATGGTCCAGGAAGTTAAAACTGCTAAAAATAGTAAATTGCCAAAATTGTCAGAAAACTGTTTTGAGCCAGTTGGAAAAGGTGGGTGGCCACCGATATCCATATGGATCAAAGGACCTTCTATATTTACATAGAATTAAGATTGAAATTATATGAGGCTCAAAATCAATTATCCTTGCAATTGAATGAATTGGATGAAATTAGGCAAGATGCCATCCAATGGACAATATTAGTCCAAAACCAGAGGAGCATGTGGCATGACAAGTTTATTATGAAGAAGCACTTCCAACTTGGTGATTGGGCTCTGTTGTTTTATTCCTGATTCAAAACCTTCAAAAGAAAACTCACCACCCGGTGGTTGGGCCCTTACGAGGTAGACACTGTATATGAAAATGGAGCTGTAAAAATTAAAACAATTGACGATGGACAAGTCTCCTTTGTAGTAAATGGACACCAACACAAATTTTATCATAAGACCATTTCCAGAGAGGATTTTCTACAGGTCATGTCAACTGACAAAGCATTGGCCTTAGTATATAGGGAAGTTTCCCCTCATTCTTGAATTTTTTTCTAAATTTCCTATTGTATATATGTAAATAGTTTTTGAATTTTGTTAATAAGGAAATTCTAGAGATTTCTATAAGTATTTATTTCACTAGGAGTACATAGTTTCAAGGATATTTCCTCAAAACATTGTTACACTTGAATTTTGTGTTTGCTAAAGCATAAAATGAATATTGACTTACTATAGTTAGCCATATTTTTGCAAAAAATCTCATTTTTTAAGGCATTCTAAAGCAATTTATCTTGAAACTCTTCACCACTGTATAAGGAAGTGATACCATAACTATCAATCCTAGAGGTCTCTCATACAATTTTTCCAAGAAACTTGAGTAAGTGAGTCAAGTGTATTTATCAAAGAGTAACGAGGAGGTCTAATTAGTGGTTAGTCATGGAAACATCACAATAATTACAAAAGAAGAAAGTGAGTTGAGCCTAGAGATACCTTTCTGTTCCTTCTCAATGGTACCATCCACTACACACTAAATAGCTTTATTATATCATATATTTAGATAGGCCACGTCCACTTAAGTACCCTTTACATTAGGACAATCACTAAGTAATATAAACATAAAGTCATCCTCTAACATAAATACCATCCCAATTGAAAAATAGAAAGAAAAAGTTGTTTTCAGAGCTGTCCCCCCATCTTTTTGCATAAAGAAATCTTATACTAAAATCTTAAAAGATGGAGGGATAGTCTCTGAGGGTGTAAGAGGCTAACCCGCCAAGATAATGAATAGGTCTGCTGATAGCGGGTACCGGCCTGTGGTATGACTAAGTAAACCCGTCAGAGTACTAAACAGGCTTGCTTACAGCGGGGCATTCTACCTAGCGAGGATGGTAATCTGACCAAAAAAAATAATAATAAATTTAAACTTGTCCTGATGTATGAGAATACTTGAAGAAAAAGTTGACATGAAGTATGTGTGGTTAAGCTAAGGTTAATGAACTCCATAAACTTTCCATTGGGAAATATCTCTAATACTATCTTGAAACTCTCTTACCTACCTCTTCTTATCTATATATATGATCTCTTATCCTATATGTGGGGCCATCTCCTAACTATCTCGTCAGACCAATTGGAATTTATCTTTACACTTGACATACTATAGATCTTTTGCTATTGGGGGAACTGACTGGTTTCCTATACTTTCGATTGTGAGGTGTCATAATACTTAGGTGTGGGGGAGGGGTTCATGAGCTGACAAATGATCATTGTCTGGAGAAATAAATCTTTGCAGGAATTTTTGTATTATTTCCATGATACAGGTTGTTACATTAATAGTCATTTTATGTTTGAAGTGATAAAATCCTGTGTGCTATAAAATACTGAACATATGCTTAACATACCACTCTTTATCGAATTACTTTTCATTACAAGATGTACATTGTAGGATTGAAAAGTACATGTTTTATGCTTGCTATAACCTGATCGTTATAGGTTTGACATTATATTTCATATGCAAGAGGATTGAGTGAGCATGATAAAAAAATCAACAACAATGGAGCATTCTGCCTCTGCTCATTAACCACTGTGATTGTCAAAAACATTTCAAATTTGCAGGTTGTTCGTTACAAGAGGTGAAAGTGTATTTAACACAGAGGTGTCATATGAAGTGCCGTATGAAATACCATATGAGGTATCGAAGGAAGTTCCATATGAATTACACACCAATAACTGTCCTAGATTCCAGGTAACCAAGAATCAATGACATTCAATTAAATTGCTTGTAGGAAATTGATTGAAGATTCTTTAATATGTTCATGATCAAATGTCCAAGTCAAAAGACTTGGACATTGATCTAACTGCACACAATTACATTGGCCCCCAAAACGAGCCTTCGAATTCAAAAATTTCCACACATGGAAGCTCATGCACACATGTGTGCAACCAACTCCACCATAGGCGCATTCAAATTTTGGTTGGTTAACCTTTATCTAAATTCTCCCTTGCCATTTTCTTTTCCCTTTGTTAAGAAATTGTGCCCAGCCTCTGTCATTTCTTCCCTTGTTTGAATTATGCTCAACGCGTGCCCAATTTGTGCCATCTCTTGGCTCTTTTGTGTCCTTGCCTGGTGAATTTCACCTTTTCCACAATGCCTAAGAGGTATGAAACCTTTTCCTATGCGGATATTTTTTCCATTCCCGAATTTACAGAATGAAGAGAAGTGTTTTTTCACGCAGGCTGGGGGGCTTTTTTGTCTAACTTGCAGGGCCAGGATGATGGTATCTCTATGAAATTTTCCCTTGGTTTTGATGGAAAGACAATGCGGGTAGGGTTTCTTTCCTTTGAAGTCTTATAAGAGTCCATTTTCGAAGCCATGAAGCTTCCAAGAGAAGGAGATAGATGGTTCAAAAACCACCAGCTATCGCGCTCAAGGTATAATATGGTTTTTAAGCCCAAATTCCAGAACATTTCAGGAGAAAAAGGATATTCTAGGGAGTGGATAAAGGAGGAATTAATCAACCCTCTCATCGTCATCATGAGGTTGATTACATGTGAAGGTAGATATTCCACTTTCAAAGCTTTTCATTTCAGATTACTAGCTCATTTTCAGTTCCACAAACCTTTGAACTTTAACTTCTATTTTCTAAAAATCTTGGAGAAGATGTCCTCTCAAGTGAGGAATAATGTGACTAACCCCCACAACAGTCTCATTCACCATGGATTGATCAAACTCCTTGTTCTATAAAAATTAGAGAAACAAGGTCAAACTTGGAATGCATTTATCTATCAATTCGCAAACCCTCACTTGACAATTAAGACTTGAAAAAATCCACTTAGCCTAAGAACTATCTTTCCATCCAAGCCCCTCTCTCTAAGAACTCCAAACCCCCTTGCACAAACCCTATCATTGCTTGAACAATAAAAAAATATTGTTGATATCCCTGATTCCTCATCGGGTAAAAAGAGCAAGAGAAAATACCAAAAGAAGCCTATTGTTAACCCCCCAATGCCTTCAATCTCTCTTGATTGCACACCTAAAAATATCCAAGAAGTAATTCAACAAGACATTCCAATCATTCCCACAAATAGGAGGGGAGCCAATTGATTTGGTAAAGGACCCTTTCAAAAGAGTACCCGGAGCACAAGAACAAAACCTTATGCAAAACCTTCGCCTTCTTAGGATCCTATCCAAGTGTCCTCCAATATTGAGAGCCCTCCAAAGAAACTTAGGGAAGTTTCTGCGGATGGATTAGAGCCACAAAGAAAGACAAAATCAGAACCTACTTCTCCTTATCAATCCCCCATCACTCCTACTTCACCCATGCCTACTCTAGATCCTAAGAATGATAGATTGTCCACATCCCTCAAAGGATCTAAACCTTCCTCCGAGATCATTGATTCTCCCCCAGCCATTGAGAAGCTACAAAAATAAAATTCTCAGCTTCTCCAATAGTTGGAAGAAAGGAAGACAATAGACACACACCTTCATCATGATAATGCAGTCCTCCAAGAAAAGGTTAAATCCCTTCAATGGTTGGTTGATGAGATGACCAAATCCAACCGCAGCCTCAGAGCACAATTGAAGCAACACAAGAGGCATAAGGAAAAGTCTTCATAGGAAGAAGGAGAGGCTTCCAAAGCTGATCCTCCTTAGCAAGCCTAGTCATGAGGGGTAATTTCTTGTTTTTTTTGAAGTGGGACCTGCAAAACTGTAAGTCTGGGGGTAATGTTGGGCCCGAGATATGATTAGTTTTATGACAGTTATTAGATACTTTTGCCGAATGTACTTATGTGTTTTTCATGTTTTGGAGAAGCTTTTTGAAGAATTTTGTGCCCAAATGGTATGATCCACACCAGGTATGTATAATTCATGTTTGATGTCGCTACTGAGTATAGGTAATCACATTTTTATGTTTCCAAGGATCTAATTTACATTTTTGGTGTTATAGGGAAAAATCCCATCATGTTTCTGCTTCCGACACTCAGTCTGACACTACATCCAGTACTCGATCCGGTACCCGGTCCGACACTCTGTCCATTACCTCATCCTGGACAAAAATAGTGGGAAATTTGGTGGTTATGGTATTGGCGACTAGTGGTGGGTGAATCAGGAACATGGGTTTTTCTAGTTCTTTCCCCCTCTAGCTACTGAACTCTTGACAACTCAGTTTGGGTTTTTAAGCAGGGAAATTATTGGCTCATTCTATTTCGGCAGTTAGGGCACCATTAATGTAATTTTTTGTTTTTAGAAGTGGTTCGACCCTCTAGTGGTCGGCCACTTTGTCTTTAAATCTTATAAATACCACCGTGGTGGTCATACAATAGCTAAGAAGCAGTAGCAGAAGTAGAGGATAGAGATAAAAACGTTTTCCTTTGTTTATGCATTTTTTAATTGCTAGAATTGTATAAGACTATGTTTTTCAAGTTTTAATGGTGAACGTCTTTTGTTGAGCTCATGGTGTGCATTTGAGAAGTGAAAAAAACTTGCTGGGGGGGGCCACCAACAGTCTGATAACTGTTATTTAATTTGTTTGTGCATTTCATAGTTTAGATGTCTCTTTTATTTCCTGTACATGAACTGTTCTTTTATTTCTTTGCTTTCATATTTGTTGTTGTAGTTTAATTATTTTAACTCTATTTTGCATGTTAGTATGAAGTCTTGTGTTAATATGCATTGATTATGTAGTTAGGAATGAATTTGCAAGTTCATACACTAACCCTGTGTGCAATTAGATATTAGATTGTGTTTTAGTCATGCTTTTAGAATTAAGTTTAAAACAAAGTTTGAAATAGAGTAGAATAGAGTTTTAACTTATGTTTTCCTTAACAAGGATTTGGTGGATGGATAGGGTTAGTTTCATTTTTTAAATGTAGATTGCTTATTCCATTGTTATATAGATCTTTCTTAACTAGTTATTAGTTAATGTATTCATTAGTTTTCTTTTTTATATCTCATTCTTTAATTTCTGGTTTTAAGCATTTTCCTTCTTGCACTTTGAATTGTTAGAATAAATATAGCATAGTTTCACTTTATGCACTTTCTTTCCTAGAATTAGATTGCAATTCCATTTTTTAGTTAATGCTTGAATTTACTTATGAATTTTTCTTACATAGAATGAAAGTACAATTAAAATCGTGTTATACTATTAATGGTTATTAGTCACATGAATATGCAGGGAAATTAACATTGTTTCAGTAATGGCTAAGTTCTCATTGGATTGTTTAATCCACACCTTTCACTTTTCTATTGAGATCAATATTGAGATTATACTACTTGAGTTATCTTTCGTTGTCAAGTGCCATCGGGATATTATAAGACACCGAAGACATTCACACAACCACCAACACTATATTTAAGTTTTTCATAGGTTAAAAGATAGTTTCTTGCTTTCATAGATTAGAAGATAGTTTTATTGCTATTGTAGGATAGATATTCTTTTGTTTTGATAGATTAGAGAGTAGTTTTTTTTATCATAGATTAAAAGTTAGTTGTTAGTTCTTCTTTCTTTCAATTAAATAGATTTCCTTTTATGAATTAGAAATAGTTTTGAAGTTTGAATTAAGAATAGATTTCACTTGTCTTTTAGCTTAGTTAGTTGTTCAATGAGTAGTCTTAATTAGTTTGCTTGCAGTAGAAGTTATCTTAGGGTAGTTGGTTGTTTACTTTCTTTAATAGGTTAAATTGCTTACTTGTCTATTCTTGCTTTGATAGTATAGTTTCTTGTTTATTTACTTTCTTTCATAGGGTAGTTTCTCATTGAATTTAGGTAGGCTAGTTAAATTAGTTTGATTTTTCTCTTTTCTTATTGTTATGCTTAAATAGTTGCTTTTACTTATTGCCATGATTGAACTAGTTTGCTTCAAGTAGGGTTTTCACTTGTTTTGTTAGAACTATCCATCGATCCTTGGTCCAAAAGTACTTAGGTTACATAGTTTCAAGTTGCTTAGTAGGGTTTTCTCATTATATAGCTTTGCTTGAATAGATTATCCCTTAGATAACCATTTCCTTAGTTAGACTATACTACTACAAGCCCTTCTACCTTTGGCATATATTTTTCTACAACTCTAAGTTTACTTACCCTAGGTTGACAATTTAATTGAGGGATTTTAGTGTGTTTTTAGTGCATATAGAACGCCCATCAATAAACATACCATTTTAAGTTATGATCTCTAGTATAAAAGATACCATAATCCAATGTACCCTTAAGGTATCTCATCACATGCTTTGAAACTACAAGATGAACACAACTGGGCTCCCCTAGATGTTGACTCAAGGTGTTCATAGCAAATCATATATTTGGACCGGTATTCATTAGATACATCAACTATCCAATCATATTTATGTATAGAGTAGCATCAACCAACTCCAACAAAGTATCAACCAAGAGCTTCAAATTTTTTTCCATGGGTGTGTTCATGGATTTACATTCCAACATGTCAAATCACTTTAGTATTTCAACTTCATAATTCCATTGGTTAAGGAAGATCTTCTCTGGGCTATGCCAAACTTCAATACCTAATAAATAATTCATCATCCCTAGGTATTTCATACCAAAATATGCAACAAGATTTCTCTTGCAATTTGTGATGAGATTTTCTTCTCGTATTAAGAAAATATCATCCATATATAGAAGAAATATAACTGGCTCATCATTCATAACCTTGAAGTAAAGGTTAGTATCATATTTGATTTTGGTAAAGCCCAAGCTCGTCAAGAAACTATCAATTCTTCCATACCAAGCTCTAGTATCTTGATTCAACCCGTACATATCTTTCTTCAACCTACAGACATGAGTCTTTCTATATTCAACTTCAAACCCTTGTGGCTATTCTATATACACTTCTTCTTCAATAACACCATTTAATAAAGTTGTTTTCACATCCATCTGGTGTAACTTACACTTCATTTTGGCTGCAAGAGCTATGATGGTTCTCATACAAGTGTATCTAGCTATATGAGAAAATGTTTTTTCATATTCAATACCTTCATTTTGAGAAAATACATGAGCCACAAACCTTTCCTTATGTTTTTCAATACTTTTGTCTACTGCATGTTTTATTTTGTATATCCACTTGGAAGATACCACATCTTTGTTCTTTAGTCTAGGAACTATTTCACATGCATCATTATTTATAATGGTCTGGTATTATTCTGTCATGGCATCCATCCATTCTTTCTTATGAATGGAGTCTTCAAAGCAAGTAGGTTCCTTTTCTACGAGATCACACATTAAGGACATATAGTTGGATAATGTCTTAGGCTTCTTTCTTTGTATCATGGTTCCTTTTAAGGTACTATACTTCTCTGCATATTGAATAAGTTCTCTCTCCCAAGATGGCTTTATCTTGTGAGAGATCTTCATATGGGGAGGTTCTTGAGATTCTATCATATCATTATCTTATGGAATCTCATCATCAGGGGTAATTGTAACTTCCTTCATGGGCTCTGCAACTCTGGGAGCTACAGGTTCTTCTTCATATAATTCTTCAAGCATGCCTCCACTTAATGACTTCATTAATTTGTTTTTTTAAAACATTTTCAAAAAATGTGCTTGGTGCTTGATCCAAGGGATCAAATTTTTCTCAAAAATTCAAAGTGCTTGGAATGACTTAAAATCAAATGGGAGCATAGGCCTCATCTTTACGAACCCAACGCAACTCATTTGGGTTCAAGCAGATGTCGAGAGTGAGAGATATCACATTCTGTTCAAAATGACAAACAGACAAGAAAAGGGATGTTGACTGTACAGTCCGTATGGATGCTGACATGGCATGTCCATACAACACATGGCATATATGGATTGGCAGGATTGTACGAAACGTGGAATTCATTGGTTGACAAATATGGACGAATGATATTGTGACACATGGAAGATTTTGGTTGATTGTACAGTGCCACATGGCCCAGTCGTAGGATGCCACATGGCACCTTGTTATTGGTTGGTTATATAAAAATTTTTTAGAGTCCATCGGATTTGACCCCGTGACCTCCACCCACATGCATAGAATTTTCAAAGTTTGTGCCACCAATGCGCCACAATAGTAGTTCTTACTATGTAATAGTTTTAAAACTATTTGAAATGTGGATAGTCGGGGCGTGTCCGGGCTGGGGCTTAGCCCCAGCCTATGGTCGTATATACCATATCATATGACCCTCTATCACATCGGTTGGCGTACGTGCACGATTTGGTTTTGTATGTGGTTTAAACAATTATAACCAATTCCCGCCACTTGTCCCTTTTCTATTAGCCTTTGGGACGGAGCCCCGTTTGCATTTGCGCATGGTCACATGGGCCACATGACCTCGAACTTGGTGGTTAGGGGCTAGGTGTGCCCACAACCATCCTGTAGTTCACACCATTTGTGCGATTGCACCCGATGCTGAGTTTTAACACTTAAATATGTGTGGGGGCTAGGTTGAGCCAACAGGGGTGCAATTTGTCGATGTAAAGACAACAAGTTTGAAGGGGAACTTCTAGGAAGCCTATCTTCTTCAATTTTTGGCCAAACGAGGTGCCAAAAAAGCCCAGCTAGGGGTTTTTCGACGTTATGAAGCCATTGAAGCCATCTATTTGGCATTTTGAGCACTGTAAAACACATATTTGAGCACTTTGAGAAAATAATACAAAAGATCCATTGGAAGTTGGACCATGAGATGTAGCCCAAGAGAGGGGTGAACTCCTTTATCATTTGTTGTGTTATGTGTTTTATGTTCACTGCTTATTGTTGTTTTTATATGAATCTTGAATGAGGAATTTATATAAAGGATATGTTGCAAAATTGATCCATTTGCATTTTAACACATAAATTAAAATCTTGCAAATAATTTCAAGAATACAAGTCTTCTTCATTTTTAGATCAAGTTGGTATCAGAGCATAGGTTTTTGAAGACTTGATTATTTGCAAGTGTTTTTTTTGTCTGATGCTCACAAGGTTGAAACTCACAAGAGGAGAAGGTCAACTTGTAGAGCCAAGTTCTCATCCTTCAAGGAGGAAGCTTATATCATCACCGCAAGTTTCAAGGAGGAATTCACCAAGTATGGCTCATGAAGAGAGTCATGAACATATTCCTGCAGAAGATGAAGATCTCGGAAAGGTTGTCATGGAAATGAGATAAATGATGAAAATATTGATGGAAAGGAATACAAGATTGCATGGTGAAGGCTCCAACCCTTCAAAGCACAAGGAAGACAATGGTGATTAAACTCCAAATGGAAATGGTGCTTCTCCACCACCCTCACCTCCATCTTCTTCTTCTTCTACCGATTCAATACCTCTTCCGAATTCTCCAAAAGGACATGGTAAAACTCCTTCACAAATTCCCTCATTAAAGCTTGATATTAAATTCGAATTGCCAATGTACAATGGAGAAGTAAATGCTGAGAAATTAGATAACTGGATTCGTCAGATTGAGGTGTGTTGTAGGATACAAAAAATTCAAGATGATGAAACTAAGATTCAGCTTGCTTCTTTAAGATTGGATAGTGCAACACTCATTTGGTGGGAATCCAAGACTCAGGA
>JZKD02S2105994.1:276710-291692 GCA_000966675.3 Picea glauca
TTGTTAATGTTGAGAATTTGAAATTGTATGAGCCTCCTTTGATTGATGATCAAGGAGAGCATGTTCAGATTCCTTCTATAGATGATTTTTCCCTAGAATACCTTACAGAACTGCACGAAGACACCATCCTTGATAGGAGAATGTGAACTTCAAAACGAGGAAATGTGGAGTATCTTCAAGTTGGTCTTAAAGGTACCAATCCAAGCAAAGCCAAGTGGTTTGAGGTTGGAAAGGTGAGGGCACTATACCCTCATCTTCATATAGATTGAAAATAGTCTTTTGGAGGTCCAAAAGCCTTCCAATGGGGAGGTGTGATCTAGGGGATCAAATTTTGCTCAAAAATTCAAGTGCTCGGAATTGCTTCAAATCGAATGGGAGCGTAGGCCTCATTGTTACGAACCCAACGTAACTCCTTTGGGTTCAAACGAACGTCAGGAGTGAGAGATATCAGGTCTTGTTCAAAATGAAAAACAATCAAAAAAAGGGATGCTGACTGTACAGTCCATATGGATGTTGACGTGGCATGTCTGTACGACACGTGGAAGAGTTGGATTGGCAAGACCGTACCACACATGGCATTCATTGGTTGACAGATATGGATGACTGATATTGCGACACATAGCATATTTTGGTTGATTGTAGGGTGCCACGTGGCCCAGTCATGGGCTACCACGTGGCACCTTGTTATTGGCTGGTTATATAAAATTTATTTGGAGTCCATCGAATTCTACCCCATGACCTCCACCCACATGCATAGCTTTTTCAAATTCCACACCACCAATGCGCCACCATAGTAGTTATTACTATGTAATAGTTTTAAAACTATTTGAATTTGTTTATGTGGATAGTCGGGGCGTGTCCGGGCTGGGGCTTAGCCCCAACCCATGGTCGTATATACCATATCATATGACCCTCTATCACACTGGTTGGTGCACATGCGTGATTTGGTTTTGTATGTGGTTTAAATGGTTATAACCAATGCCCGCCACTTGTCCCTTTTCTATTAGCCTTTGGGACAGAGCCCCGTTTGCATTTGCACGTGGTCACATGGGCCACATGACCTCGGCCTTGGCGGTTAAGGGCTAGGTGCGCCCATAACCATCCTATAGTTCGCACCATTTGTGCGGTTGCACCCGGTGCTGAGTTTTAACACTTAAATATGTGTGGGGGCTAGGTTGAGCCAATAGGGGTGCAATTTGTCGATGCAGAGACAACAAGTTTGAAGGGGAACTTCTAGGAAGCCTATCTTCTTCAATTTTTGGCCAAACAAGGTGTTGAAAAATTCCAGCTAGGGGTTTTTGGACATTCTAGAGCCATTGGAGCCATCTATTTGGCATTTTGAGCATTGTAAAGCACACATTTGAGAACTTTGAGAAAATAATACAAAAGATCCATTGGAAGTTTGACCAGGAGATGTAGCCCAAGAGAGGGGTGAACTCCTTTATCATTTGTTGTGTTATATGTTTTATGCTCACTGTTTATTGCTATTGTTATATGAATCTTGAATGAGTAATTTATATAAAGGATGTGTTGCAAAATTGATCCATTTGCATTTTAACACATAAATTAAAATCTTGCAAATAATTTCAAGAATACAAGTCTTCTTCATTTTTAGATCAGTGCTTTTCCAGCTGTCTCGTATCTTCACGCTGGCTCACTGTTGGCTATGCTTACATGCCCTTATGATGCTCCTACATCAAGGTGGCTCCTATTATTGCACGAATTTAATATCACTATGGTTGATCGACCTGTAAAGGATAATGTAGTAGCTGATTTTCTTTCCCGAATAAAAAATGAGGATGATGATATCCCTGTAGATGATATTTTCCCAGACGAGCACCTTTTTTCCCTTTCTGTCAATACCCCATGGTTTGCAGATATGGAAAATTATCTGGATACTAGGAATTTACCATCTCATTTGTCACCTCATGAAAAGAGGAAAATTATTACACAGAGTGCTAATTACTCTTGGGTTGGTCATGACTGCTTTTGCACAGGCCCTAATTTGATTATTCATAGATGTTTCCGAGAGGATGAGGTACTAGAAATACTATGAAGTTGTCATGATGGACCATGTGGTGGCCATTTTTTTGACAAATTCACAACATATAAAGTGATACATCTGGGATAGTATTGGCCTAGCATCTTCAAAGATGCTGCCAAGTATGTAAGAAGTTGTGATAGTTGCCAAAGGATAGGAACACCTACGTCAGCTGACGAAATTCCTTTGCGTGCCCTAGTTATGATATAACCCTTTGAAAAATGGGACCTCAAATTTGTAGGAACAATTTCACCCATGTCCCATAGGAAGAACTATATTTTTAATTGTATAGACTATGTCACCAAATGGGTAGAGGAAAAATCCCTATTCAGGGATACAAATAATTCTGTTGTCGAATTCATCTATGAAGACATATTTACCTGCTTCAGTGTCCCTCATGAAATTGTTACAAACCAAGGAACTCAATTAAATTCCAAGCTAATGAGAGAGCTAATAGAGAAATATGGGATTAAACACTGTAAATATTCTCCATATCACCTGCAAGCCAATGGTCAGGTAGAATCCACAAAAAATGTTCTGGAAGCCATCTTGACTAAGACTGTTCAATTACATTATTGGGATTTGGTTGATAGGCTCCCAGAGGCTTTGTGGGCATACCGGACCACCTGAAGAAATACCATTGGGCATACCCCTTATGCGCTAGTGTACAGGAAACAAGTACTTCTACCAATAGAATTCCAAGTAAGGATGATCCAGATTTTATGAGTAGAAGGAAATAAATACAAATTATTAATAGGTGCTTAACACAAAATAACAGAGATACAGTAAAAATGGTTTTCTATTCAATAAAAAAATAAGTTGAAACTGTAAAATGCAGCGGAAACAAGCTTGCTGGAATGGTGGCAGCTTATCTCTGAGAAGAGATGTGAAGGCTATGCACATTCGCAAGAAAAGATTACAATGAGGCTCTAAAGGAATTTTTACAATAAAAAAGAATTCCAAAAACCCTAGACATCCAAAAACCTAACCCTAGGATATGAAGTACTGAAAGTCATGTAGGCTCCGTTTGGGTAAGTAGTACGTCAACTTCCCGGGGTCGTAACTTTTGCATACGATCTCGATTTTAGGCATGTGATAGACCATTGTAAATTTATCATCGAGGAGATTCATTTTGGGGATTAAATCATGCCTTTGGCTATCATTGAGGATCTATATCCTGAAAAAACTTCATCTAGGCCCTCAAAATGGCCCTGGAAGTTAAAACTGCTAAAAATAGTAAATTGCCAAAATTGTTAGAACACTGTTTTGAGCCAGCTGGAAAAGGTGGGTGGCCACCAATATCCATATGGATCAAAGGACCTTACATATTTCTATAGAATTAGTATTGAAATTAGATGAGGCTCAAAAGGAACGATCCCTACAATTGATTGAGTTGGATGAAATTAGGCAAGATGGCATCTAATGGACGATATTAGTCCAAAACCAGACGAGCAAGTGGCATGAAAAGTTTATTAAGAAGAAGCACTTCCAACTTGGTGATTGGGATATGTTGTTTGATTCCCAATTCAAAACCTTCAAAATAAAACTCACCACCTGATGGTTGGGCCCTTACAAGGTAGACACTGTATATGAAAATGGAGCTGTAAAAATTAAAACAATTGACGATGGACAAGTCTCCTTTGTAGTAAATGGACACCGACACAAATTTTATCATAAGACCATTTCCAGAGAGGATTTTCTACAAGTCATGTCAACTGAAAAATCATTGGCCTTAGTAGATAGGGAAGTCCCCTCTTGTTCTTGAAAAGTTTTATGAATTTCCTACTCTATATATGTAAATAGTTTTTGAATTTTGTTAATAAGGAAATTCTAGAGATTTATGTATGTATTTATTTCACCAGGAGTGCATAGTTTCAAGGATATTTCCTCAAAACATTGTTACACTTGAATTTTGTGTTTGCTAAAGCATAAAATGAATATTGACTTACTATAATTAGCCATATTTTTGTAAAAAATCTCAGTTTTTAAGGCATTCTAAAGCAATTTATCTTGAAACTCTTCACCACTGTATAAGGAAGTGATACCATAACTATCAATCCTAGAGGTCTCTCATACAATTTTTCCAAGAAACATGAGTAAGTGAGTCAAGTGTCTTTATCAAAGAGTAACAAGGAGGTCTAATTAGTGGTTAGTCATGGAAACATCACAATAATTACAAAAGAAGAAAGTGAGTTGAGCCTAGAAATACCTTTCTATTATTTCTCAATGGTACCATCCACTACACACTAAATAGCTTTATTATATCATATATTTAGATAGGCCACATCCACTTAAGTACCCTTTACATCAAGACAATCACTAAGTAATATAAACATAAAGTCATCCTCTAACATAAATACCATCCCAATTCAAAAATAGAAAGAAAATGTTGTTTTCAGAGCTGTCCCCCCATCTTTTTGCATAAATAAATCTTATACTAAAATCTTAAAATATGGAGGTCCAATCTCTGAGGGTGTAAGAGGCTAACCCACCAGGATAATGAACAAGTCTGCAGACAATGGGTACCGGCCTGTGGTATGACTAAGTAAACCCGTCGGAGTATTAAACAGGCTTTCTTGCAGCGGGGCATTCTACCTAGCGAGGATGGTAATCTGACAAAAAAAAAAATTAAACTTGTCCTAATGTATGACATTACTTGAAGAAAACATTGACATGAAGTATGTGTGGTTAAGCTAAGGTTAATGAACTCCATAAACTTTCCATTGGGAAATAGCTCTAATATTATCTTGAAACTCTCTTACCTACCTCTTCTTATCTATATATATGATCTCTTATCCTATAGGTGGGGCCATCTCCTAACTATCTCATCAGGCCAATTGAAATTTATCTTTACACTTTCAACATACTATAGATCTTTTTCTATTGGGGTAACTGACTGGTTTCCTATACCTTTGATTGTGAGGTGTCATAATACTTAGGTGTGGGGGAGGGGTTCATGAGCTGACAAATGATCATTGTCTGGAGAAATAAATCTTTGCAGGAATTTTTGTATTATTTCCATGATACAGGCTGTTACATTAATAGTCATTTCATGTTTGAAGTGATAAACTCCTGTGTGCTATAAAATATTGAACATATACTTAACAAACCACTCTTTATCGAATTACTTTTCATTACAAGATGTACATTGTAGGATTGAAAAGTACTTGTTTTATGCTTGCTATAACTTGATCATTATATGTTTGACCTTATATTTCATATGCAAGAGGATTGAGTGAGCATGATAGAAAAATCAACAACAATGGAGCATTCTGCTTCTTCTCATTAACCACTGTGATAGTAAAAAACATTTCAAATTTGCAAGTTGTTCGTTACAAGAGGTGAAAGTGTATTTAACACAGAGGTGTCATATGAATTGCCATATGAAATACCGTATGAGGTATAGAATGAAGTGCCATATGAATTACACACCAGTAACTGTCCTAGATTCCAGGTAACCAAGAATCAATGACATTCAATTGAACTAGTTGTAGGTAATTGATTGAATATTCTTTAATATGTTCATGATCAAATGTCCAAGTCAAAAGACTTGGACATTGATATAACTATGCATAATTACATTGCCCCCCAAAATGAGCCTTCAAATTCAAAAATTTCCGCACATGGAAGCTCGTGCGCACATGTGTGCAACCAACTCCACCATAGGCGCATTCAAATTCGGGCTGGTTAACCTTTATCTAAATTCGCCCTTGCTATTTTCTTTTCCCTGTGTTAAGAAATTGTGCCCAGCCTCTGCCATTTCTTCCCTTGTTTGAATTACGCTTAGCCCATGCCCAATTTGTGCCATCTCTTGGCCCGTTTGCATCCTTGCCTGGTGAATTTTACCTCTTCCATAATGCCTAAGAGGTATGAAACCTCATCCTATGCGGATATTGTTTCCATTTCCGATTTTGCACAATGAAGAGAGGTGTTTTTTCATGTAGGCTGGGGGGCATTTTTGTCTAACTTACAGGGCTAGGATGATGGCCTCTCCATGAAATTTTCCCTCGGTTTCAATGGGAAGACAACATGTGTAGGGTATCTTTCCTTTGAAGTCTCGGAAGAGTCCATGGCCATAGCCACGAAGCTTCCAAGAGTGGGAGATAGATGGTTCAAAAACCACCAGTTATCGCGCTCAAGTTATAACATGGTTTTTAAGCTCAAATTCCAGAACATTTCAGGAGAAAAAGGATATTCTAGAGATTGGATAAAAAAGGAATTAATCAACCCTCTCATCGTCATCATGAGGTTGATTACATGTGAAGGTAGATATTCCACTTTCAAAGCTTGTCATTTCAGATTGCTAGCTCATTTTTAGTTCAACAAACCTTTGAACTTCCCCTTCTATTTTCTAAAAATCTTGGAGAAGATGTACTCTCAAGTGAGGAAGAATGTGACTAACCCCCACAATAGTCTCATTCACCATGGCTTGATCAAACTCCTTGTTCTAGAAAAATTAGAGAAACAAGGGAAAACTTGGGATGCATTTATCTATCAATTCGCAAACCCTCACTTGACAATTAAGACTAGAAAAAATCCACTTAGACTAAGAACTATCTTTCCATCCAATACCCTCTCTCTAAGAACTCCAAACCCCCTTGCACAAACCATATCATTGCTGGAACAATAAAAAAAGCTTGTTGATATCCCTGCTTCCTCATCGAGTAAAAAGAGCAAGAGAAAATACCAAAAGAAGCCTATTGTTAACCCCCCAATGCTTCAATATCTCTTGATCCCACACCTAAAAATATCCAAGAAGTAATTCAACAAGAATTTCCGATCGTTCGCACAAATAGGAGGGGAGCCAATCGATTTGGTAAAGGACCCTTTCGAAATAGTACCCGGAGCACAAGAACAAAACCTTATGCAAAACCTTCGCCTGCTTAGGATCCTATCTAAGTGTCCTCCAATCTTGAGAGCCCTCAAAAGAGACTTAGGGAAGTTTCTGCCGATGGATTAGAGCCACAAAGAAAGACAAAATTAGAACCTACCTCTCCTTATCAATCCCCCATCATTCCTACTTCACCCATGCCTACTCTAGATCCTAATAATGATAGATTTTCCACATCCCTCAAAGGATCTAAGTCTTCCTCCGAGATCATTGATTCTGCCCCAACCATTGAGAAGCTACAAAAATAAAATTCTTAGCTTCTCCAATAGTTGGAAGAAAGGAAGAACATAGACACACACCTTCATCATGATAATGCATTCCTCCAAGAAAAGGTTAACTCCCTTCAACGGTTGGTTGATGAGATGACCAAATCCAACCGTAGCCTCAGAGCACAACTAAAGCAACACAAGAGGCATAAGGCAATGTCTTCACAGGAAGAAGGAGAGGCTTCCAAAGCTGATCCTCCTCAACAAGCCTAGTCATGAGGGGTAATTTCTTGTTTTGTTTGCAATGGGACCTGAAAAATCATAAGTCTGGGGGTAATGTTGGGACCAAGATATGATTAGTTTTATGACAATTATTAGATACTTTTGTCGAATGTACATATGTGCTTTTCATGTTTTGGAGAAGATTTTTGAATAATTTTGTGCCAAAATGGTATGAGCCACACCAGGTATGTATAATTCATGTTTGATGTTGCTATTGAGTATAGTTCATCATGTTTTTATGTTTCCAAGGATCTAATTTACATTTTTTGTGTTATAGGGAAAAATCACATCACGTTTCTACCTCCGACACTCAGTCCAGTACTCGATCCAGTACCTGGTCCGACACTCTGTCCATTACCTCATCCTGCACACAAAAAGTGGGAAATTTGGCGGTTATGGTATTGGTGACTAGTGGTGGGTGAATCAGGAACATGGGTTTTTCTCGTTCTTTCCCCCTGTAGCTACTGAACTCTTGAAAACTCAGTTTGGGTTGTTAAGCATGGCAATTATTGGCTCACTCTATTTCGGCAGTTAGGGCACCATTAATGTACTTTGATGTTTTTAGAAGTGGTCGACCACTTGGTCTGTAAATCTTATAAATACAATCGTGGTGGTCATACAATAACTAAGAAGCAGTAGAAGAAGTAGAGGATAGAGATAAAAATGTTTTCCTCTGTTTTTTCATTTTTCAATTGCCACAATTGTATAAGATTGTGTTTTTCAAGTTTTAATGGTGAAAGTGTTTTTTTGAGCTCGTGGTGTGCATTTGAGAAGTGAAAATGATTTGTTGGGGGGGGCACCAGCAGTCTGGTAACTGTTATTTAAGTTGTTTGTGCATTTCATAGCTTAGATGTCTCTTTTATTTCCTGTACATGAACTGTTCTTTTATTTCTTTGCTTTCTAATTTGTTGGTTGTAGTTTAATTATTTTAACTCTATTTTGCATGTTAGTATGAAGGCTTGTGTTAATATGTGTTGATTCTGTAGTTAGGAATGAATTTGCAAGTTCATAGACTAACCCTTTGTGCAATTAGATATTAGATTGTGTTTTAGTCATGCTTTTAGAATTAAGTTTAAAACAAAGTTTGAAATAGAGTAGAACATAGTTTTAACTTATGTTTTCCTTAACAAGGATTTGGTGGATGGATAGGGTTAGCTTCAGTTTTTAATTGTAGATTGCTTATTCCATTGTTATACAGATCTTTCTTAACTAGTTATTAGTTAATGTATTCATTAGTTTTCTTTTTTATATCTCATGCTTTAATTTCTGTTTTTAAGCATTTTCCTTCTTGCACTTTAAATTGTTAGAATAAATATAGCATAGTTTCACTTTATGTACTTTCTTTCCTAGAATTAGATTGCAATTCCAGTTTTTAGTTAATGCTTGAATTTACTTATGGATTTTTCTTACATAGAATGGAAGTACAATTAAAATCGTTTTATACTCTTAATGGTTATTAGTCACATGAATATGCAGCGTAATTAACATTGTTTCTGTAATGGATAGGTTCTCATTGGATTGTTTAATCCACACCTTTCACTTTTCTATTGAGATCAGTATTGACCTTATACTACTTGAGTTATCTTTCGTTGTTGAGTGCGATTGAGATATTATAAGACACCGAAGAAATTCACACAACCAGGAACACTATATTTAAGTTTTTCATAGGTTAAAAGATAGTTTCTTGCTTTCATAGATCAGAAGATAGTTTTATTGCTATTATAGGATAGATAGTCTTTTGTTTTGATAGATTAGAGAGTAGTTTTGTTTATCATAGATTAAAATTTAGTTGTTAGTTCTTCTTTCTTTCAATTAAATAGATTTCCTTTTATGAATTAGAAATAGTTTTAAAGTTTGAATTAAGAATAGAGTTCACTTGTCTTTTAGCTTAGTTAGTTGTTCAATGAGTAGTCTTAATTAGTTTGCTTGCAGTAGAAGTTATCTTAGGGTAGTTAGTTGTTTACTTTCTTTAATAGGTTAAATTGCTTACTTGTCTATTCTTGCTTTGATAGTATAGTTTCTTGTTTATTTACATGCTTTCATAGGGTAGTTTCTCATTGAATTTAGATAGGCTAGTTAAATTAGTTTGATTTTGCTCTTTTCTTATTGTTATGATTAAATAGTTGCGTTTGCTTATTGCGATGATTGAACTAGTTTGCTTCAAGTAGGGTTTTCACTTGTTTTCTTAGAACTATCCATCGATCCTTGGTCCAAAAGTACTTAGGTTACATAGTTTCAAGTTGCTTAGTAGGGTTTTCTCATTAGATAGCTTTGATTGAATAGATTAGCCCTTAGATAGCCATTTCCTTAGTTGGACTATACTACTACAAGCCCTTCTACCTTTGGCATACATTTTTCTACAACTCTAAGTTTACTTACCCCAGGTTGACAATTTAATTGAGGGTTTTTAGTTTGTTTTTAGTGCATATAGAACACCCATCAATAACCATAGTGTTTTAACTTATGATCTCCAATATAAAATATACTATAATCCAATGTACCCTTAAGGTATCTCATCACATGCTTTGAAACTACAAGACGAACACAATTGGGCTCCCCCATATGTTAACTCAAGGTGTTCACAAAAAATCATATATTTGGACTGGTATTCATTAGATACATCAACTATCCAATAATCTTTATGTATAGAGTAGCATCAACCAACTCTGACAAAGTATCAACAAAGAGCTTCAAATTTTTTTCCATGGGTGTGTTCATGGATTTACATTCCAACATGTCAAATCACTTCAGTATTTCAACTTCATAATTCCATTGGTTAAGGAAGATCTTCTCTGGGCTATGAAAAACTTCAATACCTAATAAATAATTCATCATCCCTAGGTCTTTCATACCAAAATATGCAACAAGATTTCTCTTGCAATCTGTGATGAGATTTTCTTCTCGTATTAAGAAAAAATCATCCACATATAGAAGAAATATAACTGGCTCATCATTCATAACCTTGAAGTAAAGGTTACTATCATCTTTTATTTTGGTAAAGCCCAAGCTCGTCAGGAAACTATCAATTCTTCCATACCAAGCTCTAGTATCTTGATTCAACCCATACATATCTTTCTTCAACCTACAATCATGAGTCTTTCTATATTCAACTTGAAACCCTTGTGTCTATTCTATATACACTTCTTCTTCAATAACATCATTTAATAAAGTTGTTTTCACATCCATCTGATGTAACTTCCACTTCATTTTGGCTACAAGAGCTATGATGGTTCTGATACAAGTGTATCTAGCTATATGAGAAAATGTTTTTTCATATTCAATACCTTCATTTTGAGAAAATACATGAGTCACAAATCTTTCTTTATGTTTTTCAATACTTTTGTCTACTGCATGTTTTATTTTGTATATCCACTTGGAAGATACCACATCTTTGTTCTTTGGTTTGGGAACTATTTCCCATGCTTCATTATTTATAATGGATTGGTATTATTCTGTCATAGCATCCATCCATTCTTTCTCTTGAATGGAGTCTTCAAAACAAGTAGGTTCCTTTTCTACGAGATCACACATTAAGGCCATATAGTTGGATAATGTCTTAGGCTTCTTTCTTTGTATCATGGTTCCTTTTAAGGTATTATACTTCTCTGCATATTGAATAAGTTATCTCTCCCAAGATGGCTTTATCTTGTGAGAGATCTTCATATGGGGAGGTTCTTGAGATTCTATCATTTCATTATCTTATGGAATCTCATCATCAGGGGTAACTGTAACTTCCTTCATGGGTTCTGCAACTCTCGGAGCTACAGGTTCTTCTTCATATAATTCTTCAAGTTGGCATTTACTTGATATTTTGAGTGTTTCATATTCATCAAAGGATGCATCTCTGCTGATATGAATATGATGGTAACTGGGTATGTAAATTATTAAGTCCTTATAGACCTCACAGTATCCAAAAAATATTCCCTTCCTTCCTAAAGGATCCAAATTTGTTCTCTTTTATTTTGGAATGTGTAAAAATACCATACAACCAAATATTTTGAGATGGATTACTTTTGTCTTCTTTCTCGTGAACATTTCTGCATGATTTTTGAATCCAAGTCCACTATGGGATAATTTGTTTTGGACATATATTGTTTTTCTTGTTGCTTCATCCCATAAGTGCATTAGAATATCTTGATCCTGAATCATACTCTTTAATGCTTCCATAATTGTTCTATTCTTTCTTTTTTCTACACCATTTTGTTGAGGATTATAGAGAGTGGTGAGATCCCTCTGAATCCTGGCATCTCTATAAAAGATTATGAATTCATTTGAAGTGTACTCTCCTCCATTTTCTGACCTGAGTATCTTGATTTTCCTTTCAGAGAGGTTTTCTACCAAGTCTTTGAATTCCTTGAACTTTCCAAGTACTTCATCTTTTGATTTCAAGAAATAAACCCAAGTCTTACAAGAGTAATAATATATAAAGGATACATAATATACATACCCTCTTAGAGAGGTTGATGGCATTAGACTGCATACATATGAGTGTACAAGTTCCAAGATTCCTTCTTCTTTACAATCGCTCTTTGGAAAAGGATTATTTATGTTCTTTCCTTGTGCACATCCCTTGCATACTCCTTCATGATCAAACTTTCATTTTGGTAAACCTATAACTACCTTGATTACATATGGTAAGGTTTTGTAGTTTATGTGAGCTAGTCTTCTATGCCAAATTTCATAGGGACTTTTAGTAGAGTGAATTAAGGCTACATATGAGTAACCTTTTAACTTGTATAACACACCTTCTTTTGTTCCAATAACAACTACATCTTCTATAGTTTTTTCCTTTAGGCCACAAAATAACTTCACCATCCATGAATGCAACCCTAAAACCTTTATTATATAGGGATGAAATAGAAAGTAAGTTATTTTTCAAACATGGTACATAGAGTACATCCTTCATTATCATCAGAGTTCCTAAATCAAGTTTGTAGGTGGATTCTCTCATTCCTTTGAAAGGGTACTGATAATAATCTCCAAGTGAAACTTTCTAGGGAAAGTCCTTTTCTATAAGGATAGAGAGAATATATTTCTAACCTCTCATTTGTTTAGATGCACCACTGTCTATGAGCCAAGTATCATCTCCAGGTGTCACAGATCCTGAGAGGGAAGAAAAAAAAACAAAATCTTCAATATCTTCTTTAGTTAACTTCTTGGGTGGCTCATCATATTCAACTGAATGGGCATGATATTTGTTTTTATTTATCCTCTTGTATTCTTACCTTCTGGTAGGAAATTTCTTAGCAATGTGTCCCATCTTATTACAATGATAACATTGATAGGAGGAGAAATATTTTCCCTTTCTTTGACCCTTATGATATTTCAGGAATCTCTTTGGAGAGTGAGATTATTTATGAAAGTGGGTCTCCTTTTCAAAATGAGACTTATTATTTCTCCTTTATTATGATCATCTAGGGCTTGATATTCATCTCTTAATAGGAAGGCTTCTCATTTGTCCACTCTTGCTTCATCTTCCAATCCCTTACTACTAATACTAATACTAGAAGTATGTTAATTGGATACCCTAATCTCCACACTGCATCTCTTCACGAGCCTATCCTCATCTATGTTTCTCTATGACACAACACACTCTTTTCAACTTCCTCCTTATATTGTATCCTTCCTCTTAATCATGGGCTCAACCCTTTTTCATGTGCCCCTTGCTAACTTCCTTCCACTTATTTTCTTCCCTCTCCTCATCGACTCAACTCTTATTTCATATATTTTTACTCTCTCTCTCCTATGCTCTTCTATGTCCATGTTATTCCTCACCTCATCTCAAAACATTATGGATCCTCCTCTCTCACTTTTCCCCTATATACTCATCCCCCCCAAA
The DNA here is from genome assembly GCA_000966675.3 of Picea glauca. Taxonomy (NCBI): domain Eukaryota; kingdom Viridiplantae; phylum Streptophyta; class Pinopsida; order Pinales; family Pinaceae; genus Picea; species Picea glauca. The sequence continues at coordinate 289,970 of JZKD02S2105994.1, forward strand.
CACTTAAGGAGTCTACTTATCCATCCTATCAATATCCATCCACATCATCCCCTTCTCCACGAAAAACATTTTTATCCAAAGTGAGATTTCTTCCAACAATCTTTTCTTACAACCTTTCATGAACTTTCTTCATCCTCGCTGAAAGAATCAATGTATTCGATAACAAATTCAATTATATACCCTTATGTCACCCAATAAAACTAGAATTCAATGGATCAATTTCACTTTTTATCCAATTCCTTCAACATATAAACCATGGATTGATCCCAAAATACTGGCTCTAATGGCCTCAAAGAAGTATTAGTAGAAATCTTACTTTTCAACTATTCATACAATAGACATGGAAATTCAAAAAAGAAAATTTTATGCATGTTAGTGTAGAGATACCTATCTTTCCATCGCTTTACGTAAACCTTTAGACCTTGAGTTTCCACCAAGAAAACGCTTCCTCCTTCCCACTCAACCAATATTGATTTTCCTTCCGTGATGGATACCACCTCATTCTCTTCTTTCATCACTGAATACAAAACCTTCAAGTCCTAACAACACAACCATTTTTGGGACCTTTCATTCTTTCGTGTGTCATTCATAACGTTGGGGGGTTAATACCTAGGGTTCATCTAGATTTGACCAAAAAAAACCCTAAAGAATCAACATATCAATATTCAACCAATGTTGAAGAAGGTCTCACCCGAGATGGTATGAGGATTACAAAGAGCATCTAGTCTTGTGTTAGGGATGAAACACTAAACACACATAGATCCATTTGGGTTGACATTCATACAATCCATTGTTAATTAGTTTAAGAACTAAAATTATACAACATAAGAAAACACATCCAATTTATGCACACGTAACACATCATAGATTAGAATCGTTACTTCTTTCAAGTAGGTACACACAGACATTAAGCAACTCATTCATTGACAACAACAGAGTATTACTTTTCCTCAAATAGTTCTCCATATTTATATTACATTTCATCGTAAGAATTCATTCATACTCTTAATATATGATAGACTCATACTTACAACCAGAGACATTAAAAAGCATAGGCTTAGAGCCAGCTAACTAACTAGCCCCTAGACATCCAACTAGAAAAAACTAGTGAGTGAATGAACCTCTTCCTTTCCATCATTTATTCCTTTTATATCCTTCTATACTCTAGTTCTCAGTCACTTTTAGTTCTTCTCCACTCACTCTATTGACTTCTCATCTTACATGCTTCTGTCACATATATGCACCCCATGTCACCTCTTTGGAATCATGGCAATATCAACTATATTTCCAAATCAACTTCATGTTGTCCCATAATCCCTCGTGTTGTCTAATGTAATCATTCAATAATATTTAATGAATATTATTTTCTTTATTTTGAAGTGCATGCATTGTTTTATTTATTTATAGCATGCATAAAAAACTCAGGTCAATGCGCATTGGAAAAACTAGAACTAGAGCGCACTAAAAAAACTTGATCTCACACATGTTTCTTTTGTTTTCCCTCACGTATCTACTTGAGTGCATGAAAACTTGGAATGAGAATGCACAACATTGTTTCTGCATGTACACAATATTTACCCAAAAAATTGGGTGCCAACATTATTCCCCTCCCTCACGCCCTACCTCCTTCTCTCTTCCATCTGTTCATATTATCCCCCCACTCACCCATCTCTCTCTATCTCTCTCTCTCCACTCTTCCCATATCTAACAGAGAGAGAGAGAG
>JZKD02S2105994.1:293443-304937 GCA_000966675.3 Picea glauca
CAGAAAGGGGGGTAGTGATAGGGAGAGAGAGGAAGAGCGGGGGAGTGGGGTAGAGTTTTATATCCAGACCTATCCACACTTTGTCCCATACCTATTATTGACTATTATCCCTTTGTGTACCTTGGAAACAACTTCCACTTAGGCCCTATCCCCATCTTCTCTTAGGTCCCCACCTATTTCCAACCATTATCCCCCTCCACACCTATGCCCTAAGATCCCTATTCCCATACCTCTTCCTGAGGGCCCCACAACCTTTGCACATTCATACTAGTGTCCTAACCACTACCCCATGCCTCAACTCACTTTCAATCCTCAATTCCCATCCCCTAGTTTCCCCAAGCCCATCCACATATTTATTCCTAAAGTTACATGTGTCATACAATAATTTTTTTCCCATTGCATTAAGATATTTCTTTCACTCTTGTGAGGAAAACTAAATGAGCTAGGGCATTGTGTGCACCTCTTTTTATTACCCAACAAAAGTGTGCATGTGTTTTAGAGCTCATGATCCCTCCTATGTACATTGTTCCATTTGAGGAAAGTAAAATTCTCATCATCTTTCTCTATGAAAAATGTTACAACTACATGACATTAGACAAATATACCTTGTATATACTTTTTCTTACAATTTCCTTGAGCACGTGAGGTAATGAATTTATTTTTTATATTATTGATAAATTTCAAAAAATGGCCCATTTTATTCCTAGCAAGAAGAGAAACAAGGATATTAAGAAAATTGAATCACATGAAATGACCAAAATAATTATAACTGATAGGTGTTGGAGTTAATTCACACACACCTAGGATTTATTTTTCCTAAGGTTTTTCCTTGTTTATTAGTCATAATTAGTCATTATCCAGTCTCCTATATTTTAGGAGAGAATATTCCACCTGGAGAATATTCTCATTCAGTTGACACTTCAGTTTGACTAGTTGAGTTGAGTTTATATGTTGCATTGGTTTTGTCAACATGCAACATCGGGATCATCACCAACTCACTACTCTTTGTTCAGTCAGTTAACTGAAGACTAGTTGACTAGTTAACTCAACTAGGTGGTAGTTCACTCCCGTAATTGCCTAAGAGACTATACTAGGTGGAAGTTTACTCTTGTAACTTCTGGTGTGTGTCCAGATCAATCTATACCACCACTATGGATCATTAGTTACTCATGTATCCTATATCTATTGTAAATTATTCACTCTTTGAGTGTGGAATATGGTTAATGAGAATTCTTCCATTCTTTCTATCTTGCTTCTTCTTTCTCAATTTCTCTCTGCAAATGTGTGTAGTATTTTCTAGCTAGATCTATTCTATACTATTCCAACACATTTACATGGTATCAGAGTCGACGGACTGCTAAGAAAAAGCTACACCAAATCATTTTTCGCAGGTACAAAAGATTGAAGTGAACAAAAAGATGGATTGTTCACCATAAATACTTCTCACGCCTCATAACTATTTGGAATGGAAGCCAAAATAAATTATTTTTCTAAGATCCAAAGGCTTATGCCCATTAACCATGGAAATGGAAGTTGAGCCTGATTCTATCGATGAGAAAAATGATTTTCTCAATAGACAAGACATGGCCATAGGAAGTATCGACATGTCTGTTTCTCCCAAACTTTTCCATCAAGTATATGAAGAATCACAAGGATCAACTCCAAATGAATTATGGACCATATTGGAGGTTTTAACTGGGAATAAATAATATTGTGAAGATTTCATGCAAGAGGTTGAACAGATAGAGCCAGAAGAGAATCCATCAGAAGATCAAGCCTCTTATTCTGAAGAGTCTTCTACAAAAGTTTTTGCAGAAATTTGTATTCCATTAATTGAAGATGATGTCTAATCCAATTCAGATTTGTTTTTTGAAATTAATGTGGAAGATATATGGCATGCATCTAAGGAGTCACATGAAGACACTTTTGCATGCACCATGCATGCATCTCAGGAGACAAAAAGAGAGTCACACACATTAGACGCCATTCTGGTATTTTCTGAGCCGAATTTATAGAAACAAATTGGATATTGGAATTCCTCTCGGGAAAATATCCAATTTCAAAAACAAAATCGTCTGAAATGGAGTCTGGAAAGTAAAGTTATGATCTTTTTAAAATCAACAACATTTCAACATTTTTCTAGAAATGACCATACGGTTTTCAAAATTTCATCCAAAATTTATTTGGATATCATTCATTACAAGAAGATAAAGTGGATATGTGTGGAAATATCAACGATGCATATACTTCATCAGATCTTTGCAGACATCTACATATTCAACAAAATCTTCAACGAGCACAAACTTGCACAGTTGCAAGGTCTTCTTGGAGTGAAGGACAGGGTTGCTTAGCAATTTTTTTTTGTTCCTTATCATTTTTTATTTTATGCATTGTAATTTGAGGTGGGGGTTTGTTCCCATGAGGTTTTCCCTCTTTCCTCATTTAGTTCAGTGTATCTTTTGTATTTGGGTACCTAACATGGCCTTGTTTCCGTGACCCATTCTTTATTTTCACCATAGTGATGTTCAGGGGGGGGTGTTGGAGTTAATTCACACACACCTAGGATTTATTTTTCCTAAGTTTTTTCCTTATTTATTAGTCATAATTAATCATTATCCAGACTCCTTTATTTTAGGAGAGAATATTCCACCTAGAGAATATTCTCTTTCAATTGACACTTCAGTTTGACTAGTTGAGTTGAGTTTAGATGTTGCATTGGTTTTTTCACCATGAAACATTGGGATCATCACCAACTCACTACTCTTTTTTCAGTTAGTTAATTGAAGATTAGTTGACTAGTTAACTCAACTAGGTGGAAGTTCACTCCCGTAACTATCTAAGAGACTAGACTAGGTGGCAGTTTACTCTTGTAACTACTGGTGTGTGTCCAGATCAATCTAGACCACCACTATGGCTCATTAGTTACTCATGTATCCTATATCTATTGTAAATTATTCACTCTTTGAGTGTGGAATATGGTTAATAAGAATTCTTCCATTCTTTCTATCTTGCTTCTTCTTTCTCAATTTCTCTCTACAAATGTGTGTAGTATTTTTTAGATAGATCTATTATGTGCAGTTTCAACACATTTACAATAGGGACATTCATTTTTTTAGTCAATTTGGAAAATCATTATGCCACAAGTTGGACAATAAATTGGAATTCAATTGTTCCAATTATGTACAAAATCATGGGAAATTACATGTAATTATGGATTTTGTTCATGATTCAAGAACCTATATGAGGTTATGGATTTAGTGGAGTTTCCCATGGATGAGAAGATTAGTAAAGATAAAAAACCTTCCAAAAATTACACAATAAGTTTAAGGATAAGTAAACCAAAAGTTACATAAAATGATAGAAAAGTTAAATGGTTAACAAAACCTTATAAAATACAATTTATTTTTTCTAAGTTGGAGAACAAGCGAAGGTGTACTTTAAATATGATCAATTACATAAAGGTATCTACTTAAGTAGAAGAAAAATAATCCTTATAAAATTTTAAAGAAGATAAATGATAATGAATATGTCATTGAACTTCCAAAATAATTATATGTCACTATAGTTTTTAATGTCTTAAACATTTATATATGTATTATGCACTTATGAACCTCATTATGTTAAAAAGACAACTTGGAATAAACCATTATTCAAAAATAAATAAGAATAAACTTAATGAATTATAGATACTAAGATTACCATTACATTGTAGAAAATAATAAGTTATATTTAGCAAATGCAAAAATTTACTAAATTTTGAGAATACTTATAAATAAAAAAGAATCGTTAAATACACTTAAAATTACTAAATTTTGAAAATAATTATAAATAAAAGAGAATTGTTAAATAGATTTGGGAGTAATTTGACCAAGATCAAAATTATGTATGAGAAGTTCAAGTTTTTATAAGAGAAGAATGTTGCATATGCATGTTAGCAAGAGATAATGCGGGTAAAAGGGATAAGGAGAATGCAGAAGAAGGGGATGTGGGAGATGGAAGAATGTGGAGGAAATGGGGAATATGAGAAAAATGTATGCGGTGGAAAAGAGTGAATGGAGAAAATGGATGTGAAGCTAGGATAAAGGGAAAATATGGCTTCCACCTTAAACATATACTAGAAAGATGAGAAAGTATGTAGATGATACATGAATAAGGTACATGTGCACAAGTGATTTTTGCATGAAAATAATTACAAAGTAGAAAAAAATAATAAATATCAAAGCTTTGTCAAGATCATTTTGAATAAACACATTTGTGATTGATAGTAAGTTATTTAAAGTAATTATCTTGGTAGTATATAATAATGAGTAGGAACTCTATATGGATGTGATGAATTTAGTATAATAATGTGTTATGAGTTGAATTTCAAACATGTTAGCTTCATTTTTATCACTATATGAAAATAAACAATGACCTACTATAATATTTATCATGCTCAGTTTTATTAAAAGAAAAAATAACAAATTGTATTTCAATAAAATGAAAATCTTATTTTTAGATTCTTAAACCACTATAAAATAAAAGTATAAGTGCATACTACATTTATAAGATTAAATTACATAATTATTTATCATAAACATTATTTCTATCTCTTTAAGAAATAATTCTCAATTCTTCTTTATTTCTTATTCTTCCTTTTTAACTTTTTACCATTTTTATAAAAAAAAAGCATAATAATTATAAATAGAAAAAAAAAACTGATAACATAAATTTATATATATGAATCACATCAACTAAACTACAAAAAATAAAAAAATAAAAAATATTTCTGACCCTTTAAGAAATAATTCTCAATTCTTCTTTATTTCTTCTTCTTCCTTTTATCATTTCTATAAAGAAAAAAACTAATAATTATAAATAGAAAAAAAAATGATAACATAAATTTATATATATGAATCACATCAACTAAACTACAAAAAATAATAAAAAAAAATGCATATAAAATAACACAAATTAATATACAACCCAAATATATGTTGGAGTTACTTCACACACATCTAGGATTTCTTTTTCCTAAGTTTTTTCCTTGTTTATTAGCTATAATTAGTCATTATCCAGTCTCCTATAATTTAGGGGAGAATATTCCACCTAGAGAATATTCTCTTTCACTTGACACTTAAGTTTGACTAGTTGAGTTGAGTTTAGATGTTGCATTGGTTTTGTCACCATGCAACATTGGGATCATCACTGTGCTAATTATACCTTTCCTTGGTATCATCACCAGAGTGGCGCATTAGCCTTGATTCCCTGAGTTAACTCCTCACTACTCTTTGTTCAATTAGTTAACTGAAGACTAGTTAACTAGTTAACTCAACTAGGTGGCAGTTCACTCCCATAACTTCCTGAGAGACTAGACTAGGTGGAAGTTCACTCCCGTAACTCTCGGTGTGTGTCCATATCACTATAAAACACCAGTATGGTGCATTGGTTATCCTCTAGTCGAACTCATTGAGTTATACAGAGTATATCATGTGTAAATTATTCATTATTCATAACGGTTAATGCAAAATCTTTTATTCTTTCTCTCCTTCTTCTTTCTACAATTTTGTCTGAACATGTGTGTATCATTGTTTATCTATATCTATTCTGTGGAGTTTCAACACATTTACATGGTATCATAGCCAACAGATTGCTAAGCAAAAGCTACAAATTTTTTTTACAGGTATAAAAGATTGAAGACATCAGAAAGATGGAATTCCAAAAAGAATTCATTCTTACACCTTACAACTATTTTAAATGGAAGGAGAAAATATCCATACATATCCAAACCAGAGGTTTGAACAGGTTAACCTTGAATACAAATATAGAACCGACATCAACCATAGAAAAATCCAAGTACTTAAAGCGCATGGATGAGGCACTCCTTTTTCACATATCTTCCTGTAAGACTCCCAATGAAGCCTGGACCACCTTGGAAGGGCTCTCTAGAAAATGGGATGAGATGAGGGGACACATGCTAGAGGTGGAGCTTCTCACATTGTATCAAAAAATCTTCGACAATATCCAATATTTCTTTACAAAATTCAAGGATTTACTGTCGCAACTCAAAGCTTGCGGGGTTGATAAATCGAAGGAAGAGAAACAAATGGTTCTCACCATTCTCTCCAATATTGGTCCTTACTTCTCTGCATTCATATCCACATTCCATACTATCATATTCACCTCTAGAGCCACCTGGAATATTCCTTCTCTTGAGGATTTTATCGAATCCCTTACACAAGAGAAAACCAAGCTCATCAACATGGTAACAATCAAAGGCCCAAGGGCACATGAACTCACTGTGCATGATGACAGCCACAAATATCATAAATCTAAAGATAAAGATAAATGGAAATATCATGCACATGCAAAGAAGGAAGGGTACACAAAACCTTTCACCAATGCCACCGGATCCAAAGGAGAAAAGGGAAGAAAAGGAGAGAAATGCACGTACTGTCACAAAGGATTCCATTCAGAATATGCATGCATGCAAAAATAAATAGATCTGATTTCTCAAATACTTCAGCAAAACAAACTTGGATATTGCATCCCTGAGGGTGCCAAGAAGAGCTAGAAGATCTGAATTCCAAGAAAGAGAATTCTAGCCATGCCTTGATTGCCATCAAATCCTCTCTCGATGCTTGGATCGTTGATTCAGGAGAATCACATCACATGGCTGCCTCACAACAAGTATACTCTTATTTGTATGCATGCAAAGGTCCTTCTATTATGATGGGGGACAACTCTTATGTCAAAGTCATCGGCAAAGGAAGGATTGAACTCACCAATGCAAGCTTTGAGAATGTGCTGCACATTTCCAAGCTTTCTGCCAACCTTCTCTCTGTGTATCAGATGAAAAATTATAGCACCAGAAAGAAATTCTTATTCACACCAAATTCTGTGGACATATACAACATGCAAACCAACTCCATGGTTTCTACCGGTGAGGTAAATCATCAGTCTAGATTGTATACATTTTCTGAATTCATTGAACTTGACTCTTCTTTACTACTTACTCATGCCGATGAAGGTAGTAGGATATGTCATGAAATGTTTGGAAATTTTAATTTCAAATACATGCAACAACTTAGAAAACAAAGATTGGTTGATGGTCTACCAGACATCCATTTCTCCAAGGGAGTATGTGAGGGACGTGTTCTTGAAAAACACCCTCAAAAGAAATTCGACAAAGGAAAGTCTCAACGAGATTCCGCACCTTTAGATATAATCCACAGTGACCTTATGGGTCCTTTTCAGCATCCATCCATTAGCAAAGTGAGGTTTGTTCTCATTTTTTTTTATGATTTCTCACGTTTTACTTGGATCTACTTTTTGAGGAGAAAATCTGAGGTCTTTTAGCACCTCAAATATTTCAAAGCCTTGGTTGAGACACAGTCCAGAAAAAAGATCAAAGTCCTACGAACTAATAACGGGGGAGAGTATGTAAATCATGAGATCCATAATCTTTTCCATGAGTCAGGGATTCAGTTGCAGCACACAGTTCCCTATACTCTACAGCAAAACGAAGTTGCTGAGCGGAAAAAACGATCTCTAAAGGAGATGGCATCTTGCATGTTGCATGAAAAGTCACTACCATAGAGACTATGGGCTAAAGCACTTAATTGTGAAACATACATCTAAAATAGATATCCCCATAGATCTGTCAAGGATAAAACCCCCTACAAGGCTTGGAGTGGCCTCAAACCGGAAGTGACCCCCTTTCACGTTTTTGCCTCACATTCATGGGCTCGGATTCCCTCTGAAAAGAGGAAGGAACTTGATTCACAAAGCACTGAGTGCATTTTTGTTGGATACCCTGATAGTCTGAAGGGATATCGACTTATTGATCTTTCCTCGGACTGGCTCATCATTGAGCATAGTGTCCAATTCAAGGAAAGTGTCTCGCATGTACCTCAATAGCCGCATGAAGACACTTTCGCTCTTCCACCTGTCCAAGCTGGTGAGCATGCACATGATGACTCTTCTTCAGACGATATTTTTGTTGAAATAATGTAACTGCGAAGTGTATTCTTATTATTATTTGATATATTATTCATTGAATCAATCCCCATTGTGGATTGATCATGTCGGCTATTATTAAAGGACCAAATCCCCTTTTGTGGATTAGTCATAATGTAATTGTAATAGGCAGAAAGAGAAGTCATCCCTAGAATATATTAAGGAAGCTCCAAAATATAATAAAGGTGGTTATAACCACCTAGAAGAAGAAGTCGGCCCTACCAGTGAAAAGACACTTACACATGTGCCAGTCTTGTATAAATAAGGAGGCTAACGCCTCACTTAGACACACACTCACTTGTTCATTGAGAGACAAGTTTCAGAGCTGTAGTTGGAGAAGAGAGAGAGAGATAGGGGCATCTTTTGGAGAGGACATTCTATACTTGTTTGAATTATCTCTTGGCATTGTATTGGCTATCTATGATAAGGAAGTTTTGTTGGGTTTTCTTCCCTTAGAGGGTTTCCTAGGATAAATGTTGTGTCTCTTGTGATTGTGTATTTCTCAGTGATCTTGTCTTATGTTGTTGTTATCTATTGAAATGCAATGAACTATAATAATGGCTTAAACATTAACATGGTATCAGAGCCAAGCTGAAGAGAGCATCTTTCACAAGAGAAAGTGAAAAATGTCACTATTACCGTATATGCAAATTAGGGCTTTCTGTTGGTGAGGTATTTCAGCCCTAAAACCATCTAGAAAAGTGCACCCTTCCCCAAATATCATTTTGGCAACTTCAGCACACCTTTTCAGTGGTTAGATCTCCCGAAAAGTGAAACCCTAGTTTTCACAAAGTACCAGAAAACCAGAAATCTAGAGTACCAAAAGTACCAGAGTACCAAAAAACCAGAAGCACCAGTCCAGAAATCCACAGATCAAGTTTGAGCGGGTAAAAGTTGGATTTTCGAAATTCTGACTGCACCAACTTACTCACCTCAGCTCAGGGCATCTATCCCTTGGATCAGAATTTCAAAATTTGAAGTTTGAAAAGTTAGGTTTTCCTCATAAAACCCTAAGTTGTAGTTGCAGTCCCAAAACCAGTTGTAGTATCAACTGCAGTTACACTATCATTTGCAGTTGCAGACATAGTACCAGTTGCAGTCACCCTTGAATTTCTTAAGAGTTGGTAATGATTACCGCTGCTGCCAGATGGAACCACTACCTACAAATTCTATCAGAGGTATGTACTCACATATGTTTAAATTGTTAAACTTTAAAGAGTATTTGCAAGAGAAGGGATCTCTTGCCATAGATCCATAAGGATCTCAAGATCTAACTATTGGAAAATGTTTTACAGGAAGCATAAGCTTGTCATTGATGTAAAGTACAACAATAATGATGGCTTGAGTACAACATCGATGATCAACAGGAAAATAGAAGATAAGCCCAGGAAGATCGAATGATCGAAGGAAACGCTGGCAAGTACAACAGTGAAGATGGCAGGATCAGAATGTGCATCGATGGAAAAACAGGAACAACGTAGGCTCAGGAGGAATTAGTGTAGAGTCGAAATTATTCCAAGTAAGAAGGATGTGTAAACTTGGAGGAGAAGCGTCGTTGATCGTTGGATCCCTTCCAAAATTCCCGACAGCATGAGGGTCGTCAGATCTGAATAAAAACAAGAAGAATGGATTTGGTGTTCAAAGTCGCGAGGCATGAGGACGCCAGGTGACGAAGTGGTGAGAAGATCAGAACCTTCCATCTCGGAAGGATGCGTGGTAGAGATCGGAGCAATATCGTGAACTCAGGAGTTCGCAGGGTGAAAACCCGAATATTGGGTGTTCAAAGTCGCGAGGCGCGAGGACACGAGACGGCGAAGTGGTGAGAGATTTATAGCCATCCATCTGGGGGGACAGGTGGCGAGAGATCGAAAGATCTCGCAAACTCAGGATTTCGTAGGTTGAGAGTCCAAACATTGGGTACTCCAAGTCATGAGGTCGCGAGGTAGCGAGAGAAGGACAGTCGTCGGATCCCGATCATAGGAGGACCATTGGATTTGTGCGGGGGATCACACGAGGAGAAAGATCGTCATCTCGCTGACTGGAAAGTCAAAGAAGTAGTGAGATGCGAGATCGCGATTAAATCAAGGACCGTTCGATCAAGAGGACACGTGGTGAAAGATCATCATCTCGCTGACTGGAAAGTCAGAGGAACAGTGGGATGTGAAATTGTGATTTAATCAAGGACCATTGGATCAAGAGGACATGTGGAGAAAGATCGTCATCTCGCTAACTGGAAAGTGAAAGGAATCACGAGATGTGAGATTGAGAAAAGATCAGGACCGTTGGATTATCAAGAACGTGGACCGTTGATCTGAGCTCCATCTCGGAGCCTCGCCTATCGCGACTTGGAGTAACGAGAACCTCCATCACAGGAATCGCGAGATGTGAGATTGTGAAAGGATCAGAAACATCGATCAGGGTCGACGAAGATCATAAGTTCGTAGCGAAAGTGCGAAATGGAAAACAATGACAATACCCTTCAGAGTTAATCCAATGGTGCAGGTGAATTTTAACAAGATCGGAGGGCTACTGTTGCACGACACAGTGAAACTGCCAATAATGATTGATGTGATTTCCAGAGGAGCAAAAGAGTCACATGGAATCTGCCAGTGGAATGAAGACAACTCGTGGAGGCAATTGACAGCTGGATGGGATTGAGGTCGTAACTAAAACAGAGAAGGTGAGTTCGACTGTCACAGAGAAGACAAAGAGTCTCAACTGCCAGAGAGGCTAAGGAATCTCAACATAACACCCAATGATACTAGACACGTAGGGGGAACCACCAGAGAAGTTGAAGAGTCATGATAATGATCATATAGAGCACTCAAGAGGTGGAGGATAAAGACGGAGAGTATGCATGTAGAGGTAGGGAGAACATTGCATGCACAAGGTGCACAGAAGCTATAAATACACGGTACAAAGAAGAGATTGGGTTGTTGTTGCTGTTGGAGGTTGTTGTGATTGTTGTTGGTAAAGGTAATTCAGGTGTGAAGAAGGAGGAGAGTGCAGCAGCTGAATAACACAGAAGAAGAACTGTGCAGAGAATGGAGATGGCGCATAGAGCATAAAAAGAAGAAGACCAAACAGTGCAAGTGATGTGAGAAGAAAGGCAATGAGGCAGACAGAGCAACGAAATGTAGCAGAATAGTGATAATACTGGTAAGCCATTGTTGAACATTATATCACTGTAATAAGTTTGAGTAACAAATAATTAATATTTCAGGGTGGTTGGGAGGTTCTCGGGAGGACTGTTGTCCTCAAGGGTTCAAGTGGGTGATTGAACACAGGGAGTTATATCTTGCATCTGGTTGCAGCCAGAGAAACCAAGGTGGTAGGGTGGTGCAAGGGAGAACTCTTGTTCTCTGTTTTACAGGTTGGTGGCTGTATGATTGGAAGTTGGTGCTTCCATCCAGTTGGTGTTGGAAACACTCAGGGAGTTGGTGCTTCCTTCTAGTTGGTGCTAGAGAAACTAGGGAGTTGGTGCTTCCTTCTAGTG
>JZKD02S2105994.1:304947-319328 GCA_000966675.3 Picea glauca
CAAATTATTCATACTAAATTTCCTAAGTATCTTCACCACATACTTTTGTTGTGATAACCAAGCTTACCATATTTCCTGTCTCTATGTATTTCCATGCCCTATATTTATTTTTTCTGCTCCTAGATCCTTCATAAAAAAATGTCCTAACCAACTGAGCCAACTTGTTGATCTCAAACATGCTTGTGCCTTCTACAAGCATAAAATTTAATGCCAAGATAATAAATATACCATAAACACAATGCTTATACTCACTTCTTGTAAAATTTGACTCATCATGAAGGAATCAAACGTCTTGTACCATTTTCCTGGCATGCTTTAGGACATACAATGATTAATGAGTTTGCAAACAAATCTTTTGTTGTGATTCTGAACTAACCATTCTAGTTGCTCCATATGCATCCCATTATCCAAAAAACTCCATGTAAAAAATTTTTAACATCTAGTTTTACTAACATGACTAGTGCTAACACAACATGAATATAAACAAGTTTTTAACAACTTGTGAGAAACTTTCATGAAAAGCAATACCTTCCAGATACCGTTCTACTACAAGTCATGCTTTGAACCTTTCATCTTTTACTATGTTTGATTTTATAAAAGGAGATTGTTCAAACATTGCATCTTTGTCCATGATGATTATGTGGGCAGTAGGATCCCACATTATTCATCCATTAACATCATCAAATATCTATCCATTTGATCTAGGTTCTACTTAAGATGATGATAAAAACATAAGAATCACAATCGAATAATTTCACATTTGAGTAATTACCAAAGGACCTGTTCATAACTCTTCTGAAATCTTCCAGTATTTTGCAAGCGATGGGGATCGAGTTACCAGATAGAACAACCGCTTTTGTACACAACTATTGCTGCAACTTGACATTATTGAACATGCCCATTCGATCCCATCTTTCTTGCAATAATTTTCAAGTTCCATGCATATGAACCAACCTTCATGATATATTATCAGACACTTGACTAACCTGCCAACACATCAACCTTTCTACAGACCCACCTTTCTACCCTGGACACACCACTCCACCTTGAAATTTGCATTTGAACAAATTTAACCAAATCCAGCCAAACCAACCCAAGTGAAATTTTTTTGCTCACCTCCAGGGACTTTACACTGGAGTCTTAGTGCTCCACCTTAACACAAACATTCCATTGACCAAATCCAACCAATCCATCCAAGTAATCCATCATCGCTTACCTCCAGCCCATTTACAATGGACTTCACCAAGCCTTTTATATGCTTCATTACATGAAATCCATGGACACAATACCATGGGCTACCCACAAACATGGAGCCGAAAAACCATGTGCTTTGACCTAAAAACAAATTTAACTCATTAACTCTTTCACCAAGTTAAGGTTAAGCCAACACACATCCCCCCCTGACATATTCAATCTACCTAAATATATGTCCATAATTTTTCATAGGTGACCCAATAAACCAAGGGTATGCATGCTTATTCAAGTCTTACGAATGTGTGTCCATTTACATGCAATCAATAATTTTTACAGCTCCAAAGTAAATACATTTTTTTATTTATTTCACGGTGACTCAACCATCACCGCCCAATAAATTATATGTGAACGCAGATGGGAAGACACAATGGATAGATAAAACTTCATCAACCATACTTGAACCTGAAGTTGTTGCAGTTGAATTTGCTTCTATTGTGGAGTCCTCTTTAGATGTTTGTTGTCTTTTCCAATGATCCTTCTTGAGATGCCGAGATTTTCCACAAAACCAACATTTTCCCTTACCCTTATTGTCTTTTGACTTAGACCTAGTTGTACCTTTCTAATCTTTCCCTCCTTCTATAGAATGACCTCTGAACACAATTGTTTTTTGTTGTTGAGGTTACTTTAATAGACATTCTCCTTATTTCCTGAGACAACAGAGCTCCCACAACAGTGTCATAATCAATGTCATTTATTGAGCTGAGCCACATAGATATGACCAGATGATCCCAGGACTCCGAGAATGAACAAAATAGTGTAACTGCCTTGTCTTCATCTTCATACTTTACATCCATAGTAGATAATTGACAAATCAGAGTATTGAAAAAATTCAAGTGATCAACAATCTTTGTACCTTCTTTCATCCGCCAGATGTACAAGTTCTTCTTCAAGAAGATTATGTTTGTCAAGGAATTTTTCATATACAGACTCTCCAGTCTGTTCCACAAACTTGTTGTTGTCTTCTCTTTAGCGATGTTAAACAACACTTCATCTGCTAGAGACAAATGAATAGTATTGAGGGCTCTTGCATCCATATCTTTCTAGTCCTCATCTGTGATGCTTGTCAGTTTCTTTCACTTTCCTGCCAAATCCTTTTGCAATCCTTGTTGCACAAGTATATCCTGCATATTGAGCTTCCATAGCTCAAAGTTATTTTTATTGTTGAATTTCTCCACCTCAAACTTAGAACTTTTCACTTTATCTATTAACACACAAACCTATCCAAACCATTGTTTATAAAACGCTTTTAAATATGGAGGAATAATGGTATGAACCCAAAATATTTAATTCATTATTTTTTAAAAAATATTTAATAAATATTTCACCTTTTTATTAAAACATCCTCTCACATAAGAAAAATTCTCATCTTTATTAAAAATCATTTCTCCATAAGTTCACAATAAAACAAAACGTGAACCAAAACTTATCCCTCACCTTTATTAAATTAATATCCTCCACTTTTAAGATGTCATCCAGTGTATAATAATCCTCCATGTCTTATGCATAAGGAAACAAAAAAGGTTTGAATTTCATACCATGCCTTTCCAAAAATGCTTTAAACAACAATTTTCACACCTTTCAATGAGGATAGCTTGCCACAAATAGAAAATTGTCGCACCTTGTAAAAGGATAGCCTACAACAATTTGCTTGCGACATGTTTTTCAAATTTTCGCATTGTGTAATATGGATTACCTGAGACACTTTGCAAAATTTGAAAATTTTGCAAGTGTGCTTGCGACTATCGCACTTTGTAAGACGGATAATCGGTGACAGTGTAATAAAACCCATCCTAGGCCGATCCACTCTACTTGGCTCGACTCTGTTAACCTACTCTTCTATCCAATGACCACATTCTCTTCTCTTTATCTCTTTAATCTTTCAACTATGTGCTCTGATACCACTTGTTATGCATTAGAAGCAAAAACGTAACAAGAGTCTAATAGCAGAGAAAATCAAACTCAAATTAAACCAAAACAACAATCACACAATTGACACAGTGATTTATGTGGAAACCCAATATGGGAAAAAAACATGGGGCAGTGATAATCGGTTTTCTTATTATTCAAGGGAGAATTACAATAGACAACACAGACATACAACCATCCTCTCCTCTCTATGCACACACCACACTCCATAATATTGTGTCTTGCTCACACACCACACTACACATTCACCTCTATGGGTATGCTGATATATATAAAATCTATCACACCGTTACACGAACCAATCATGAATAGATCACATAGTTATACGACCTATTCATTGAAGAGTGTTCATGCATGCACATTCTATTTTTAGCTGAAAAATCTACATGCATGCATCTGCTTGGGAAATTATTTGGCTCTTTTTCAACATGAAGGAGTTAGCAGAAGTAGACTGGTGGGAATTGCAAGGTCCACTATGTGTGTCGCCCAAGATCTGCATGCATTCTCACGATGTTGTGAAGCCACCATTTCACATCAAAGTATAAATCCAAATATTTTTTATTATATTAATTATTATTACTATTATTATTATTTTAACCATGGAAATTGAAAATTGGTATAATACAAGAGTATATATGAATAATTTGTGATTTCGAAAGGGTGGAGGCATAGTGGACCATTATTCTAAGGGTCTTCTACCCTTATCACAAGGGGTCAAGATGTCCACTTTGAGGGAACTAAACCTAGATGAGGAGGATAAAAAACATGCTACCCTACCACCCAAACTATGAACCCAAGACTATTATATTGATTATGGATTGTCCAACCGTATGTGTATTTAGAGTAATCTCAATAGACTAATGCATTAAGGATATAATCTAAACACTTTTGAAATGGGAAATGTGTCCACTTAATCCCTTGGAATTAATTAGAATCACGGAACAATTTAAAAACATAGTTTTAGTATTATTGATTGTTGAGCTTATTTATAAATGTATATACATCCAGATTCTCTATGTCGATAGTATTCAGTTTTTTATCTTGCAAATACATTAGTTTTAAAATTACCTCTATTTGTCAACTTATTTATCAGTTAACAATAATTAATGTTTTATTGTATCATATTAAAAAAAAAAATTAATTAAATGGTAATTTACCTACAATTTAAAATTATTAATAAGAAGAATATATTTTTAAGGTCACAACCAAGCTACACACCAAATTGTTGTATGCGACCACCTTGTTTGTGGGACAAGGGACCCCCTAAAATCTACGGAGGTTTCCATACCCTAGCCCCCTCAAGATTTGAACCTGTGATCTCTGAGAAGGAAACACATGTTCTTAACTATTAGGTCCACTCAAGTTGTAACTATAACCTCTATCAAAATCATCATGGACATATTCCTTTGAACTTTATAACTATGGTTAAATCATATATGGGGCATTTTTTAAACAAGCCTTCTTTTTTTTAGAAAATTTTTACAAAAAATCCTTCTTGTTGGCATGTCACTCAAGAAACAAAAATAACAACAATGGTATAGGTATTTGTTCCATCTACTTTTGAGAAGGTTATGGATTAGAAATTTACTAGCTATATAAACAATATAAAGAGATGAATCCTAATGGAATTTATGATATTTCTACCACTGCCTATCATGAAAAAAATAAATAGAATTGGGTACATGTTAGTCATTAATATGGTGAAACTATATTGGGGTATTGAGGTGGATCAAGAGCCACTTTATAAGATACCATTGGAGTCGAAGTTGTCGATGTTGAGCTTGAGGGTGGGAGTTGAACCAGGACTTCATTAACTAGCAAGTTGATCTCATCCAGTTGTATTTAAATTTTGTCTTGAGCACCCTCTCTAGTCTACAACATTTGTCCCAACATAATTTTAAGATGCCATTAAAAATATACTATCTTCCAATATTTTGTGCCATGACCTCTCGAATTTCCCACACACATAACCCAATTGTTTGCCTCTACATCCAACTCCTAGTTTGGCATTAAGTTGTGTTCTAGGTGGATTTCGACTTCCACTTACTCTAGATGGGCATGGATACGAGGCAGGGTAACCATATGGAAAGTTGTTGCAGATTCATAGACATCCCATTGTACATGTGTGCGAGAAGACTGTTCATTTGAGCACTTGGTGGGTTTCTTAATTGGAGCACCACTCTCTCAATAGTAACCTCATGTTGGATAGGAATTTTGGTTAAGTTTTTGGATCTGTGCTATAATAAGCCAAAGAATAAAATGAATTTAGAAGATGGGCCAGAGTGTGTGGTGGGAGTGGAATTTAAGGACTTAAAGTGTGAGATGGGAGGAAGCGCAGTGGAGCAACGTGCATAAGGAGGAAGGTAGTTAGGATTTTGGGACATTTTTTCTACTTTGTAACGAGATTAGCCTTATTTTGATGTACAAATATGTAATGGGTTTTGGATATAGGGGGTTGGACATATGACAAGTTCTTAGTGTTCTAGGTAAGTTGAGTCGAGCATTGGAAGAATTTTTGAGGAATGACTGAGGAGTGAAGCTTGCACTGCAACATAATGGCTAGGAAAATTTGGGTAATGTTACCGTTGCATATTTTGTAGCACAATGTGCAGTTGTAAGAAGATAATCAATGATTAATATAAGAATCCAGTCCTTGTGGATGTAGCCCATGTTGGGTGAACCACGTTAAACCTATGTGTTGTGATGTGTTGTGTTTGCATGTTATGATGTTTATTGTTATGGTGCAATGATGATAATTGCATAGATATGTTGAATGTGTTATTTATATATGATGCTATAATATTGATATGTTGAATTTGTTATTTATATATGATGCTATAATATTGCGCACTCAAGTAACTGGTAAATGAATGAATGTTAAGTGAGAGAATGTCACACGTATAATATATTGAGTGTTGAGTAACTATTAAGTAATGGAAACTATGCACATGAGTAGATGGTTAGTAAAGAGATGTTGAATTCCTCACTTCCCCTCATCACTGTAGATTCTTGGTTCTTGCAGCCCCTCCAGATGCCTCTGGTGAGACTTCACTTGCTCTGTAGGTGATGTCAAAAGGGTTGGTGTGTAATGGTTTTGTAGGTATATTGATGATTAACCCCATGTCTTCCCATTGAGCACCAAAAAATGGTTTCGTTTCCAGGACTGAGAATTGTAACTAAGGAGAATGTTTTGGAGGTCGAATAAGGAAGAGATCATAGAATAGATATAAAGGAAAGAACGCGAATTTGCCAGAGAAAATAATAGGAACCCCCAACTCAACGATGAACAATGGTTGAAAAGGTTTGTGTTCAGAGATCTTCATGAAATTTTCTTTGGTGAATTTCAAATAATTTTGAGTGAATGGTTAGAAAGGTCAGTGGAGAATGTTGGGATATATCAAGTTGATACTCCGAGAAATCATACCCCTCAATTGAACAGAAAATTGAAAATAGTAAGTATTAAAGTTTCTCGTGAAGTTGATTTTTGGTTGAATAGTGTACTAGGAGTTTACATTACAATGTTTGCAATAGATTGTACATAGTATTATAGTGTCACAGAAAGGGAATTTTTCAAGGGTCCATGCGGTAGGTATCAAAACACATTGTCTACCTAGATAAAAATGTTGGTGTGCGAAAATAATGTTATAAAGATGGAATCTAACTGTTAGGCACCTTCGCACACATATGGGGATTGGGGGATGACCAGAGGATGATCTGAGAGTGGAAAGAGAAAGGATGATATAGAAACAGATGGAATAAGTATGTCAAGAGATGAATACACTGACTCAGACAGAGATATTGGAGTATTGCATTGTGGGAAAAGGTTTAGATATAGTAAGAAGGATATTGTGGCTAAGAGATAAGAGAAACATAGAGTGTTTGTGAAACAATACCCATGTGAAATACTTAATATCATGTCGTACAAAGAAAGGAAAGAGAAATAAAATGATCCTTAGTATAGTCCACTAAAGGAAATAATTCCATCTCAGATCGTAATTTGTGTCGAACCCATGACCCTTTGTGTGTCACCCACATCTGAAGAAGAAACTGGAACTTTGTCGAGTTCAATTTTAGTTAGTGGAGGAAGTAAAAATAGTGGAAGTACCGCAACGAACCAAAGTCAGTCAACATCACCAAGGGTAAGTACTACACATAATACAATGGAAGGAATAGATCATACACTAAGGATGCCTGAATTTCAGGGAGTGGGGTCAGAGGACCCAGAGAAACATTTGTTTGTATGCAACACAATATGGACTATGAAGAATGTCTAGGACAAGGAAAAAAATATTTTGCAGTTAGCCATGATGTTCATAGGTCATGCACTGTTATGGTACATCAAGTACCAGACGGCTACACCGTTAGAATAGTCAAGAACGTTAACAAAGATTGGGAAAGATTTGCTAAAGGAATTCTGGAAGCCGAAATCAGTGTCATAGTATATCATAGATATGAAATAAATTAAGAATGTATAGAATTATATGGTTTGGGATTACAATCAAATATTTAAATATGTGATGGGTAGATTATAATTTCTGATTCTTGGCAAACAACATCGAGAATGGTTTATTGCAGATCTATTGATGCACATGTGTTGTATGTTGACACAACATAAGGTGACGTCGCAACCAAAAGAATTATAAATCGTGATGAAGTTAGAAGCATATCCAATATGATATGGCATAGGTACATTCACATTTGGCTGCGCTCAGGATTTAGTTGTCAAAGATAATGAAGCAAAAGGGAAAACATGAACATGTTTGGTGTGTTACATGTAAGACCGAAGGTCGTCGTAAGGAAGAATGCATATCATTCATCCAGTATATGACTACAAAAGAACCAAACCCAATGGAAAGAAGAGTAGGATATTGTGAAATGTGCAATACATGGGGACATCATCAAACTGCTTGTCCATTATTGAAAAAGTACCAGAGTATGCCCATGAATTTATTCTGTAATGTTTGCAAGTATATAGAAATCAATGAGAATTATTTTCATGAATTTGACTTAATGGGAGAGCACGCTTTAGATGCATAAAAAATATGATAATAAAATGCCACAACATAAGGTGGAGTTCCACATTACAACACTCTAATAGGTTTTAATCGGGATGGATGTGGAGGATTCAATAGAGGTCGAGGTCGAGGTGTATTTGGTAGAGGAGGCAGAGGACCAATCACTTGTTATAATTGCAATAAAATGAGACATTTAGTGAGAGACTACCTGAATCCTTGCACGATGTGCACATACTCTAGAGAATTGGACCATGCGACAAAAGATTGACCTTAATTTATAGTGAAATGGCAGGCAAGAGGGAATCAAAATAATAACCATAACCATAACTAGAACCTAGAGATGATATCAATCAAGGAGCATGATGATTAGCCTAGAGTAGGAGCTATTACACGCAGTGAAATGAGAATTGGACCAAATTCAATGGAAAAAGGAAAGGGGGTTGAGAAATGGATAAGGAAAGAAGTTGACCTCACACTAGCATTTAATCCATAGAAAGAGAAAGAGACATACTAGCAAGCTAGGAAGGAGATACTAGGATTAGACTGGGTAGCATCAACATCAAAGACACCACAAGTATATTATATGTCATAAGTATATGATTGCACAATTCCAGAAAGGTCATTCAAAAAGGTAAATACTTTGAAATATTTTTAAAGAGTTGTTTAGATTTGATGAAGTATGAAGAATCATTGAACACATTCATTGGATGATCGATCGATGCACTCAAGACAAAGAAATACCTATGACATATAGACCAATGAACCAAGTATTGCGGAAGAAGAGGACAAACAAAGAATTCAGATTGAGTGCACAAGTAGGAGAGTATGACATGGATAATGTCATCTTGGACTTAGGATCATATGTAAATTTTATTCCAATCCAAATGTGGGAAATGATGGGTAAACCAAAGCTAGTTTGGTCAATTGTTCAACTGAGATTTAGAAACTAGCATAAGTTAATATCATTTGAGAGACTGGTAGGAGTACCTATTAATATAGAGGGAGTGTGCATCGTAGTCGATCTTGAGTTCGTTGATATTTTGGATAACAATCAGTCATATCCAACATTTCTCGGATTCAATTGGACCTTCATCAACCAAATGATTATTAACTTAAAGAAGAGAGAAATTATTTTTGAAGGACGAGGCTTAAAGGTCATTGCATTGTTATACCGTGGAGAGGAAAAAAGTTATGTGGAACCCACGATAAAAATAATTGATAACCTATATAATATGACCATGCACATGGATGACTATGTCAATGCCATTGTAGATGGTGTGATTAGTTGGAGAAGCATTATCTCTTGTGCATCATATTCAGAGGAAGGAATTGAACATTAGCAATGCAGATTGCATGAAGTATTGACCAGAATATGTTCTCTCATTACTCAGTCTTTGCATTGGATCGAAATAGAGGAATGTGATACACCAAGGATTTATGGATTAACTTAGGTAAGTTTCTTTGTAAATGAATTTGAGTTGCAGATACCCAAACAAAAAATATTGTTGGAATTAGATGTTGTACTGAGAGAAACCCCAGTGAGAAGGTGGGCTACACACAAGGAAGGAATAGAGGATTGGCAACATTGTGAAAGACTGATGTAGATCATATTTGGAACATAAGAAATTAAGCAAAAGTATATAGGGATGAGCGCTTCGACAGATCATGTTTCATAGGGCATGAAAACTTAGAGATAAATTCCAAGGCATGAGTGGACACACAAGTTAATACATTCACTTGATAAGGTTCCCAAGAATTGGTATCTAGAGCTAGAAGTGTGCAAAGGGACAATAGACTGGGAAGAGCTCATCCAAAATTGTAAGCTAACCTTTAGTTTTGAAGTTGAGTCACCCTTAGTAGATGCAACTATGCAAGTCATTAGATGCACAATTTTTATTGAAGAATATTAGATATAAGTAGTACCTTCATGTAGCACACATAGAGAATCTACGACAATTCATGAACTACTAGAATGTTACAACGTTACTGAAGAAGATCAATAGGAAGAAGAACAAATAAATGTGCAATTATGAGAGATTGAAGGGGATCCTTCCATAGAAAGTATAGAACTTGAATTCGATGCATATGTGAATCCATTAAGTGTGCAAAAACTAGATATTAGAATGGAAGAGAAACCTAAGTTCACAAATATTGGTGATTATTTGAACGATGAGACTATTGAAAAGATTGCAGACCTACTGTGTGAGTATCGATATCTCTTTCCAACAACCTTTTCAAACATGAAGGGAATAGATCAGGAATTGGGCGAGATGAAGATCCCGTTAAAACAAAATGTTAAGCCAATAAGACAAAGACCTTATATATTGAATCTAAAGTACAAGGAAAAAGTGAAGGTGGAGGTTGACAGAATGATAGAAGTTGGTATTGAGCCTGTCACAGAGTTTGAATGGATAATCTCGATGGTCGATCAAGATAGGAAAACATGGGGTATTATAATTTCTATATACCTAAGGAATTTCAATGATTCATGTTTGCATGACCCTTTTCTAACTTCCTTTACAGATGAAGTGTTAGAAAATGTAGGAGGGCAGGAGGCCTACTCATTCACTGGTGGATTTTTAGGATACCACCAGATAAACATGTTGATACTGAGAGGGGGGTGAATCAGTATCAAGTTCAATTTAAAACATTTTTCAACTTATACTTAAATCATTCAATTATATCCAATGAGAAATGAACAGTAGTATAAGAGTTACACCAATACACCACAATACACCATGCACAATATATGAGAAATAATAAATAGTTATTGTTCAAGGGAAGTAATGACTTCCAAAGGTAGATACAGCTTCCAAATGTAAAGGGAGGGATAAACCTCCAAGAGGAAGAAACAATCCTCCAATATCAAGAGAGATTTTAACTCTCCATTCTTTCCCCTTCCTTCCACAAAAGAATATACGAGAGATAATAAAACTTCACATTAAATCATCACCATCAACCAACCATCACATAGAACCTGATAATGCTTCTTGAGACTTCTTCAATTTCTACAATTGTTCAATTATTGGAATAATTTGATCCTATAGATAATATTATTCAATTTATTCTCTGAAACTTCTCCAAGTTTCACTCCTTGAATCCTCCCCAAAAAGAAGTTATAGAGAGAATGGTAGACCTTGTTCAATTTTTGTTTATTCAAGAGACCAAACTTGTACAGAATGCCCCATGCTCAATATTTAACATCAGATTTTGAAACTTGCACACAAGAAACTAAAATCCGTAATATTTCCAATTAAATTTTTCCCACGTCATTTGGATTCTCGATGAAGAAGTTATGACTATTTTACCTGGAACACCTGTTTATTGACTAGCTTCAGGACTGGTCAAAAATCCTATCTTCCACATAGTGTATCTCCATAATTATAGCGAATAAAGAGATGAAACTTTTTCCATAGGTACCTTGATATATCTTCTCAATAACATGGCTATTTCACCATCTAAATCGTTCTAGAAGAAAAATTTATAGCAAAAATGGTAATATGACCTGGAAATAACATACCTTAGAACACATCACTAAAATACTTCATCCTCCCTTGAAATCCAACCTTCTTTACTTCTGATTTCCTCTGAAATTCAACTTGTGTATCAAATGAATGTATAATGATATTTATTTATACAATTTATTTCACTTCCTTTTAACATTAGGGCCGACCTGATACTTTCTTATTTTGTAATTCTTTTCTTTAATTATCTTAAGGGCCTACATGTACTTCCTTCTTCAATTCACTTTGTCATCTTCAAAAATTTATTTCTCCTCAACCATGAGGACCCATGTGACATGCCACATACCACCGGAAACAACATCATGTATAATATCCATCCATGGGTATTGTATATGCATGTGCATTATCCTTCATGTCCAAATACCTTCATCAATCTTGCGGTCCAAAACCCATGACTAGGGTTGACATCAATGACAACAACCAATATTCGAACAAAACATTGTTCCATAGGATAAGCATAAGACAAAATTTGCAACCAAATGGGGAAGATTCCAGTACACAGTGATTCCATTTGGGTTAAAGAATGCACCTACTATGTTTTCTAGAGTATTTTTCATAGCCGTTAAGGAATTTATTCATAATTTTCTTGAAGTATATTTAGATTATTGGATGATATTTAGTTTATTTTAGAGAACATACAAACTCTACAGTTAATGATTTATAGATGTAGACAATATTAGATATCATAAAATTTGAAGAAATGTATTTTCTACACACCGTTTGGGATATTTCTAGGTTATGTGGTATGCAAGAAGGGTTTGTTGGTTGATCCTGCCAAGATAGCAGTAATTGTTAATTTGCCACTGCCTGAATCAGTGAGATAGTTGAGAAAAAATTCGGGTCATACAAGTTATTACAAAACATTTACTAAAGGATATTTTCATATTACAACTCCAATGGAGAAGTGACTAAAGAAAGAAACTAAGTTTCAGTGGAATGAATATTTTTAGTAGGGTATGGGCATATTAAAGAAAAAGTTAGTAACTATTCCTATTATGGTGTTCCTAGATTGGCAGAGAGAGTTTCATGTTCATGTGGATGCATCATCTAACATGCTCAAAGAATTTTTAGCTCATCTAGGAGAGGGATACTTATATCATCAAGTTGTTTTTGGTAGAAGAAAGTTTTCAACTGCTGAGAAGAATTACACGATGACAAAAAGGGAAGGCTTGGAAATGGTTTATTCCTTGTATAATTTCAAAAAGTACTTGTTGGGGTCCCATTTCAATATGTATATAGAAAAATCTGTACTCATATATATCGTGAATAGGCCATTGTTGGGCGGGGGGGGGGCTAAATCTTCAGATGGTTATTGATGTTCTAGGAGCATGAATTCGAAGTTATTTTGAAGCCAGGGAAACTCAATGTAGGACCATACCATTTTTCATTAATACTGACAAGAGAAGATGCAGGGAACCTAGATGATATTTTACTAGATATGCATTTATTCTCAGTTCAAATGGTAGACAAACACTTTTCATAAATTCTCCAATTTTTTAGTATAGGAATTGCTCCATCCAACATGATAGTAGCACAGAAGAAGCAACTAGTGGTTAAAGAAATGAATTACCAGTTGATTGTGGGAAACTTATATAAGTTATGCATAGATGGGACACTATGACAATGTGTGGTATAAAATTAAATACCAATGACCCTAGTAGAGGAAATTAAGCGGGAAAGGAAACAACACAAAAGATATTGCAGACAAGGATATGATGGCCCACCCTCCATAAGAACATGAGGGAATATTTTCAGAGCTGCAATGTTTGTTAGAGAGTAGAAAGGTCATCACAAAGGTATGACATTCCTTTGAATCTACAAGTCACCTTTTACGCGTTCGAAAAATGGGCAGTGGAGTTTATTGGACCAATTAATCCACCAACAAGGAGAACAAGAGAGAAGTATATAATTACTGTGGCATACTACTTGACAATATGGGAAGAGGCAGAACCAGTTACATATTGCAACATAGAGAGATATATGTGGCTCTTGTTTGAGGATGTAGCTACAAGGTTTAGGTTTCCTAAAGTACTTGTGAACGATCAAGGGACTCACTTTTTTAACAAGAAAATTGCATCATTAACATAAGAGTTCTGGATCTAATATTGAAATAACACTTTGTATCACCAACAAGCTAATGGAACTATGGAAGCATTCAATAAGATACCAGATAATGAATTGACAATGGTTTGTAATGTAGGATGGGATTATTTGGATTTAAGAATTCCTACAGTGCCATGGGATTATAGAAATACATGCAAGAAGTTGACAGGTCATACACCTTTTAGATTAGCATATGGTTCGGAAGAAGTCATTCTTATGGAATTTTTTGTATCGAGTTTGCGCATTGTTGTGATGGAATACCTTACGAGTTCTGATGCAATATAAGAAAGACTATCACAATCATTGATATTAGAGGAGCATTGTTTTTTTGTAGGGTTCCATCAACAAGTATAGAAAGAACGTGAAAATGCATGGCATGATAGACAAATTAAGCATAAGAAGTTACGTACATGAGATCTAGTAATACTCTATGACAGTAAGTTCTTACTGTTGGATTACTGAGAGGGGGGGTGAATCAGTAATAACGTAATTATAATCCTTTTTCTTCAAATGTTATATCAATGTAGAATTATTATCCAAAAGTGAGCAGTAATAAATA
>JZKD02S2105994.1:323736-334637 GCA_000966675.3 Picea glauca
ATGAGGTGTATAGTTGATGATGTTGGTACATATTGATGAGTCATAGTTGATGAGTAGTTGACACATTATTGGTACATACTTGGTACATGGTTGGATGCACGTGTTTATGGTACAATTTGATGCACTTGTTTATGGTACAGGTTGAGGTACAGGTTGATGCATGGTTCAGATTTATTGGTACAGGTTTACAACGGTATATCTCATATTGATAGTGTGACAGTGGTTCCATCATTCTACTTCTACTTCAGGGTGGAAGGATGGGGCAAGGACAGGGGGTTGTAACCACCTTCCAGTTGTAGCCAGAGAACATAGGGGGTTGTAGCCTCCTTCTGGTTGTAGCCAAAGAATTGGGGCGTTGGAGCTTCCCTCAGGTTGTAGCCTGAGAAACTATGGGGTTGGAGCCTCCTTCCAGTTGCATCTAGAAAATGAAGGAAGTTAGTACTTCTAATGAATGTAATTCTTCAAGACATACAAGAAAAAACATTCTGTGGTTTTCTCCCGATTTGGGTTTCCATGTAAAACACTAGTGTATTATGTATGTGTGTGATTGTTTATTTCGTACTGCTCATTATTGGATAATAATTATACATTGATATAACATTTGAATAAAAATGATTATAATTACTCTATTATTGATTCACCCCCCTCTCAATAATCCAACAATTGGTATCAGAACAAGTTCCTTTAGAAATCAATTTAACCACTGAAAGGTAGATCATTGAGAGTACCAACTCATATAAAAATGGAATACCATAGTTTGATGGACATAAATATGATTTTTGGAGCATAAGGATGAAGACATATATACATGCACAGGGATTTCAAGTTTGGAAATCAATTGTAGATGGATACACAACACCAGCAGTTCCACCAACAAATGACAAAGAAGCGAAACTCAGTGAGAATAATTCCAAAGATAAAAATGCACTTTTGAATGGTCTCAGTGATACGGTATTCACCAAAGTTGCACATTGTAAATATGATAAATATATTTGGGACAAACTTTGAAATATTTATGAAGGAGATTCAAAAGTCAACGCAACAAAGCTTCAAACTTACAGAGGTCAGTTCGAACAACTAAAGATGAAGGAAAATGAATATATCGTAGCCTACTTCTTACAATTCCATGAAACATGGAATGCAATCATAGGATTGGGAGAAGAAATTGAAGAATCTGTAATTGTTCAAAAGGTACTACGATCTCTTCCTATGAGATTCAACCCTAATATATCAACACTAGAAGAAAGATCGAATCTAAAATCAATAAGCATGGATGAACTACATGGAATCTTCACAACATATGAGATGAGAACTGAGCAAGAAAATCCAGATGTAAAAGAAACAACCTTCAAAGCATCCAAAATATCAAAGCAAAAGAAAAAGGAACAAGAAGAATATAGCAGCAGTAGTGACGTCTCGAAAGATGATGAAGAAGTGGACAACTTCGTCAAAAGACTGAACAAGGGAACCAACGGTAGGTATAGAGGTAAGATTCCTTTAATATGTTTTAATTGTGATGGTATTGGTCATTTTTCTAACAAATGTCCTCATACGAAAAAGAGAAATGATGAAAGTTACTCAAAAGGCAGACAAACATATAAAGGTAAAAGAACTAGAATTTTTTTTTTTCAAGAAAAGCTTTTGCACCAAAGAAGACATCTCATCATCAGATGAAGATGAAGTCAGTGACAGTGAAACAGGGAGAGTTTTATTCATGGAAGTAAAAGACTCTGATAAAGAATACTCCAAAGAAGAATATGAAGAAGAAATTGAAGAGACAGAAGTTGACTTCCAAGAATAATGAATGAGTTCCATAGAATTTATCAGAAGAGAAAAGAAGAAAAACAAGAAACTACAAGAAGAACTAGATAAGAAAAAGACACTCAAGAACTAGAACAAATGATCAAAAAATTGAAGGTTCAAATAGAAGAAGATAAAAGAATTGAAGAAGCACTCAAAGAACAACTAGAAGGAAAGGACAGGATCATTGGATACCTGGAAGAAGAGATTGTCACACTAAGAAAGGATATTCAAAAGAAAAATATGCAAAATAGCTCAAAAGTTCTGGATGACATTATCGGCAGTCAAAAATCCCATCTTGTCAAGTCCGTACTTGGATACAATCAGACAGAAAAAAGATCAATCTCCAAAACAATAGAACAATAAACAAATCCAAAAAGTTATCCAGAAACAATCAAAGGGGATAAAAGGATATACAAGGAAGATTACAGGGGCACTCCTCCATTGAGGAGATTTAGATTTTAGAATCAACAATAGATAGACAGGCCTCAAAAGGAAGAAGGATTCATAAGAGCACCTCCTTTCAAAATATCTTCAACTACCAGGTATCAAACTATATTTTTTGGTTTACATTATGCATGTAATAATTTTGGACATAAAGCTGTAAATTGCAGAGCTAACAACAAGAACAATAACTACTTTGAGAGCCATACACAAAGGGGTTATTCAAGAAGACCTAGTGAACCATAAAGAAGAAGTTACAATAGGTTTGAATCTTTGAGCACTAAAGTGGAATGTTACAAATGTAACAATTTTGAACATATGGCCAAAAATTGCAGAATGAGAGTCCCTCCTAAAGAACCTCAACAGAGTCACAAACAAGAACCTTAGAAAATAACATGGATAAGAAAACAAGATTAGTATAGCAATGAAGAATGCACAGTCGCTCTACAAGCTAAACAAAAGAAACATGGTTGGTATGTTGACAATGGATGTTCAAAACACATGACAGGTGATAGAGACAAGTTTCTTACATTATGAAAGGAAAGAGATGGATCTGTCTCCTTCGGAAATGACGATTCAACCAAAATCATTGGAAAAGGCACAATCTGAATTGGGAACTAGAATGAAAAGGAAGAAAATTTTCTACTAGTAGAAGATGTGAAACATAATATTTTAAGTGTGAGTCAAATGTGTGACCAAGGTCATAAAGTTACTTTTGATTCACAAAAGTGTGAGATAAGAAAAGAAGGTTCGGTGAAATTGGTCGCTACAGTTGCAAGAGCTTCAAGCAAGATATATGTGTTAAGCGAAATTGAAAATGAAAAGTGTTGTCTAGGAAAGGAAGATGAAATTTGACTATGGAAGAGAAGAATGGGTCACATGCATTTCGATAACCTTGTCAAAGTCAACAAAAGAGAAGCAGTCAGAGAAATGCCCTAGATCACGAAAACAACCAACACTTTATGCAAGCATTGCCAACAAGGAAAGCAAACAAAGACCAGGTTCAAATCAAAGGAATATTCAACAACAAAACCATTGGAAATTTTGCATACTGATCTAGTTGGACCAACTACAACAGAAGGATTAAAAGGTGAGAGATACTTTATGTTATTATTTGATGATCATACAAGAATGACTGTAGTTTTCTTTCTCAAGAACAAGTCAGAAGATTTTGAAAACTTCAAGATCTACAAGGAAATGGTTGAAAATGAGATGGATTCAAGAATCAAATGCTTAAGATTGGATAGTGGATGATAATTCACCTCAAACGAATTTATGGACTACTACAACAATCATGGAATAAAAAGGCAATTCTCCATCGCTAAGACACCTCAACAGAATAGAGTTGTTGAAAGAAAGAACAATATAGTACAAGAAATATCTCAAACAATGATAATGGATTCAAGGTTGACAGATATGTTTTCGACACAATAAGAGCATACAACAGTTCACATTCAAAACTTAGTAATAGTCATAAACAACACTGATAAAACTCCCTACGAGCTATGGAAAGGAAGACCAGAAAATGTGAAGCACTTCAAAGTTTTTGGAAGCAAATGCTACATAAAAAGAGAACATGGAAGAATGGGAAAGTTTGAATCTTGTGTGGACAAAGGAATACTTGTTGGTTACTCAAGTACAGGAAAATCATACAAGTGTTACAATCTAAGACTAAACAAAGTTGTGGAAAGCATCAACGTAACAATTGATAAAACAGATAGACCAGAATCAAAGGAAGAAGAAAACAAATCAATGGAACAACTTTTCGAAGAAGAAGATGAAAAATAAGTAGAAGATGAAGATGAATATGAAGAGAATCCGACAGAAGCAGAAGAGAAAGTTCAACAAGTATCTCCAAAGACACCTAGCAAATGAGTACAGAAGAATCATCCTTCAGATCAGATTATTGGAAACAAAGATGTAGGAGTTGAGACTAGAAGAAACATCCATTCACTAGAACAAACACACCTGACACTCTTATCTACAATTGAACCAAACTATTTTGAAGAAGCTAGCAAGGATGAATTTTGGAATAAGGCCATGGATGAAAAATTGGATCAAATAGAGAAAAATGACACTTGGGAATTGGTTCCAAGACCAAAGAAAAAGAATGTGATTGGCACAAAATGGGTTTTCAGGAATAAATTGAATGTATATGGACAAGTTACAAGGAACAAAGCTATATTGGTATGTAAAGGATATGCACATATTGAAGGAATTGACTTTGAAGAGAGATTTTCCCTAGTTGCCAGAATGGAAGCAATATGTTTTCTTGTAGCTTATGCATGCTCCAAAAATGTTAAGGTATATTAGATGGACATAGAATCAACTTTTTTGAATGGGGAACTTGAAGAAGAAGTCTACATTGAACAACGAGAAGGATTTCAGTTGTCATAGAACACAAACTATGTGTGTAAATTAAAGAAGGCGTTGTATGGTCTAAAATAGGCTCCTAGAGCATGGTACTCTAGACTGAATAAATATCTGCAACAGGAAGGGTTCAAAAAAGGAAGTGCAGACAACAACCTCTACATCAAGGTAAGTCAAGGTAATATTTTATTAATTGAATTTTATATTGATGATATTATTTTTGGTAGTGATGATGAAAGGTTAAGCTAGAAATTTTCAAAAGACATGTAGAATGAATTTGAAATGTCATTACTTGGAGAACTATCCTTATTTTTGGGACTTCAGATACGTCAAAGAAACCAAGGAATTTTTATTTCTCAAACCAAGTATATCATAGAAATGTTAAAGAGGTTTGGAATGGAAGATTGGAAACCAGTTATCACTCCCTCACAAACCAATTGTAAGTTGAGAAAATATGATGATTCGAAGTCTACAGATCAGAGGCAATACAGGTCAATGATTGGCAGCCTACTATATGTGACAACATCCAGACCAGATATAATGCAGGAAGTTGGACAGCTGGCACGATTTCAAGCAACACCAAAGGAATAACATGTATTAGCAATAAAGAGGATCTTCAGATATATCAAAGGAACATAAGAGTTTGGATTATGGTATCCAAAAGGAAAAGATCTATCACTTAATGCCTACACAAATGCAGATTGGGCAGGTTGTACTGATGACCAACGAAGCACTAGTGGAGCAATGTTCTAATTAGGTGAGCGTTTGGTATCATAGCTAAGCAAGAAAAAATCATCAATATCTCTATCTACAGCCGAGGTAGAGTATATTGCAGTAGCAGCATATTGTACACAGGTTCTTTGGATGAAACAAACTTTGACAGATATACATGTTGAGTATGATGAGCCCATTCCAATATATTGTGATAATACAAGTATCATCAGTATCTCAAAAAACCCGGTGATGCACTCCAAGACAAATCACATTCCAATCAAGTATAACTTTCTACGAGAATAGTTTGTAGAAAAGAACATCAGAGTTGAGTATGTGGGCACAAAATAACAAGTGACAGACATATTTACAAAACCACTTCCATAGGAATCCTTTGAATATCTTCTCCAAAGACATGGATTTATTTCTACTCCAAAATGAATTCTTTTTGAATGCTTATCTTATATGTCTTAGATGTACACGAGGAAGCACCATAAGAGGACAATTCAGTCAGGGGGAGTAGCCCCAAATGGAAAGATATCTTTCCCATTGATGACAAAGGGGGAGAGATTTATCAGATATAGAGGACAGAGGTAGATTTATCATATTCAGAGGAAAGAGTCATGGTTCCAGGGAGAGCATGAGTGATATGATTTCAGTATTGCATCAGAGTGTTTCCATCAATGCCAAAGGGGGAGATTGTTGATTAAGGTTGGTTGTCATTGATGTCAACCTTTGAAGAAAGCACCGTAGCACAAAGGTTTGGGTAATGGACCCAATATTTTTTGATTTCAGTATGACTCATTATTTTTTTCTCATGGTTGATAAGAAGTAAATATGGATGAACTCCAAAGTGGTCCCCTTATGGTGAAAGCCCTCATGGGAAGACGCTTTGCAGAGTAAGAGAACCCATGATTAATTGTGGAATAATGAGATGAAGGATAGTGAATTTTTTAGGGAAACTATCCTATATGGATAGTGCTTGTCATGAAATTTCCGGTGGTATGTAGAACATCACATAACTCCTCATAGTTAGAGAGTTATGACCATGTGAAGTTGGAGACCCCAAGTTTGGGTAATGGACCCAAGTTTGTTTGATGGATAAAGGTATTATTTTTTATATATTTGAAGTAAATACTATTCTATATGGATAGTACATGTCATTCCATTTCTGGTGGTATGTGGAATGTCACATAACTTCTCACAGTTTTAGAGTTATGGCCTTACGAAGTTGGAGGAGCCTCATATGTCATCTAGAAGCCCCAAAAGGTCAAAGTAGTCAAAGTGGTTTAAGAGATTTTAAATGGTAAATAATAAAGTGAAGTGAAAAGTGTATTATAATTCAAAGTGAATAAAAAATAAATTATTTCAATAATAAATTTAATGGAGAAATTAGAAGTGGGTTAACCCTAAAATAAGGAAAGTGGGCCAAGTGACGTAGAAGATGTTTTTAAGGAATCTACTTGGAGAGTATAAATAAGAGGCAAGGCTCTCTCATTTTAATTACACTTGAGAATATTGAAAATATATGGGTTTCTGAGGTAACCAAGGATATTTAAGATAAATTTATGAGGGAAGGTGAAGAAAATAAGGCCAAAATGCAAGGAAGGATAAATTATTTTGATGGTGCTTTCTAAGGTATGTTATTTACAGGTCATCTCACCATTTTCGCTATAACTTTTTTTCTATAATGATTCAGACCATGAAATTTATATGACAATGAGAAAACATACCCAAGTATATATGGTAAACAATTAATATTTTTGGTCATTGTATTTTGGGAATTACACTCCATGGAAAATAGGGTTTGTGGCTAGTCCTGAAACTAGTCAAAAACAGGAGTTTCGGGTAAAAACGTCATAACGTCTTCATAATAGATCCAAATTCAGTGAGAAAAAATGTGTTGGTTAGGGTACAGTATGTATTATTCTTTTTAATAGTTTAAAATCATTTCAACTATTATTTCATGCGGGGCACACTTTATAAGGTCACACTCTAGAATAAGCGAGAATTCAGCAAGGTATGCCATTTTTGCTATAACTCCTTTTATGAGAGGTTCCAAGTAGTGACACCTAAAGAAATTGTATAAAACAAACTGAATAACATTGTATATCAGTTTCATATCTTTATAAATTATTGGTTCAAAGTTATGATTACTTCAATTTAGGGTTATTGACTAATCCAAAACTAGGCATGTGAGACTAAAGAAAAGTTTGATGAAAATGCTACTCTCTTGTTGTTAAAGTTAAGGAAGGTTTGCAGGAATGTGATAACATACACCAGGTATATTACAGAGCTACAAATGATATTTGGATGATGAAATTGATGAGGTATTTTGGTTGAGGTACATGTTGAGTACATGGTTGAGACAAGTAGTTGATGAGTTGGCACATACATGAGGTGCATAGTTGATGATGTTGGTACATATTGATGATTCATAGTTGATGAGTAGTTAGCACATGATTGGAACATACTTGGTACATGGTTGGATGCACTTGTTTATGGTACAGGTTGATGCATGTGTTTATGGTAGAGGTTGATTACAGGTTGAGGTACAGGTTGATGCATGGTTGATGCATGGTTCAGATTTATTGGTACAGGTTTACAGTGGTATATCTCACAGTGATAGTGTGACACTGGTTCCATCATTCTACTTCTACTTCAGGGTGGCAGGATGGAGAAAGGACAGGTGGTTGTATCCACCTTCCAGTTGTAGCCGGAGAACATGGGGGGTTGTAGCCTCCTTCAGGGGTTGGAGCCTCCTTCCAGTTGCAGCTGGAAAACGAAGGAATTTGGTGCTTCCAATGAATGTAATTCTTCAAGACATATAAGAAAAAACATTATGTGGTTTTCTCTTGATTTGGGTTTCCACGTAAAACACCGGTGTACTGTGTATGTGTGTGATTATTTATTTCTTACTTCTCATTATTGGATAATAATTCTACATTGATATAAAATTTGAAGAAAAGGGATTATAATTATGATATTACTGATTCACCCCCCCCTCTCAGTAATCCAACAGATATGTGACAGAAGTAGGTGTTATTCATCTTGAATAGTTGGATGGACAAGTCATGGAAGGAATGGTGAATGGGAGTCGATTGAAACTATATATGGACATTTTTCCTTCTGTCCACTAGGTGAGATATGTAGAATAATTTGTATCATAGTGTATTATAGGAAGAGAAGGAATAAAAATAAATTAAAGGAAATACAAAGTAAAGAAAAAGAAAGAAAATTGTTCAAGGAACATGTAGAAAGTTGCATAAGTCCAAGAAATTAAGATTAGCAAGTGAAAAGGAAAAGCATGAAAATGTCACAAATGAGAAAGAAGTAATTAAAAGAGAGCACAGACAAAGGAATCAAGTTTTTGTAGACAAAAGATCTTGCATAGAAATAAGATCTTTCACAGAGAGAAGAGATCGGGAAGAACGAAAAAGATCACAAAGAGAGAAGAAAGTGCACAGGTGATAGTTAAATATAATTTAATACTATCCATGTTGGGATGTGCAATAAAGAGTTACCATGATGGAAAAGTAGTGGGGTCATGTAACAATAAATGTAGATTTACCATAATATCTTGACAGATTGCATAATCGAATAGATAATTCACCAAAGATACATAGTTAATAGAGAATTAAGGTAGGTAATGAATGCAAAGTACTAGTGGATTGGATGAAACTTTTAGGTACGAAGGGAAGTTACCAGTTGTAAATGAAGTATAAAAGAAATAAAATGGTTGACGGGGAAGGTTATTGTTAGTTTGAATTCGCATAGAGAACCAAAGTTCTAGAGTCAAAGTTTCAGAGCCGAAGTTATAAAGCCGAAGTTTTAGAGCCAAGATATAGATCCTAGTCAGACATAGAGACTAGTCACAAAGGAAGATGGCACTGCCTAAGGCAACAACAACTTTATTTTCAGTACCGAAGAAATAATGCAGTCAACCAGTTATGATGCATGTAGTTGAAGAAACGCTAGAGGAATCCTCCTCAGCATCAATATTCCCTAGAGACTATATCTCACTGAGAAATCCATCCACAAAATAGGTCAATTTATAGAAGGATGCAAAGTATCCACTAGTGGAGCCACCAATTCCAAAGGGAATCATTGTGGAAGGGGACATGTTAGCTCTGATACCCACTTTACAGTATGTCGACCATGACATTACAAATGAGAATAAGTTTCTAGAGTTAGTTCCCAACAAGTTCCTGAAGAAGTAAATTAGTTTCTAGACTCACATGATAGTCATACAACCACATGTGTGGGATATGGGGTTGTAGAAAGAAGGTCTTCTAAACATTTTCGACAAACCACACTTTAGGAGGAGCCAATAAATCAATTCTTGTGTAAAAATGGTGATAACTTGTGTGCATATGGGATACATGTGTCTTGATAGGCCAATTTCCATCAATACAGATTTTATCTTGCGCATCACCAGTCTTCCATCGCAAGGGGAGGACCCATATTTGTTGTTTTGCGATAAGGAGAATGAGAAATCTCTAGTTGAGAGCATGAAGGAGAGATTCCATACATTTTGTGGGTAGCGTGGATTAGATGTCGCAAGCATATGTGACCCTATAGTAAGGTTTGTGATGTAATCAATAGCCTATAATATGTTAAGAAAGTGCAGAAAAGACCAAGTCCCACCAATGGTCATAGAGGCAGCAGAAAGGTGCATCGAGGGCATCGAGTTGAACTGGGTAACATTTTTACTAAACCAATTTGTAAACGTGGTTATTTTTTAATCTCTTCACTGGTTTTTTATTTAGAAGAAAATTGATCGTAGTTTCTTCATCCTGATTTTCTTTGCTAACTATGAACATATAGTCAATACGTCGATTGGCAGAAATTAATCTAACCACAACACAAATTCTCGAGTTAAATCCTAGATTAACTCATATAAGTAGATTGGTTAACTTGGAGGCCGTGATATATAAGAACAACCTTAAATAAAAATAAGATAGTGCTATGTTCTACATATAAAAGTAGTGATCCATTGAAAAACTTAGGTAATTTCATTTTACTACGATTAGTATAGTGTCTCTATAAGTATCAGAAACACAACCAAATTAGGTGGCCTAAAGTCCAAATCATAATGAAATTAGTAAAAATAGAGGGAGGGAGGAGTTAACATCAGCAGACTCGAGAGAATTACAGGGTTCACTACATGTTCCGCCCAAGATTTTCATGGATGCTCATGACATCTTGAATCCACCACCTCGAATCAAAGTATAATTCCAAACTATTTTTTATTATATTATTTTTTATTACTATTATTATTATTTTAACCATGGAAATTGGTAATTGGTATAATCAAAGGAGTATATGGGAATAGATTATGATTTAGTAAGGGTCGATGATCTAAGAAATGAAAGAAGACTTGATATACTTGATTAAATTAATTGCAAGTTAAATGTTATGTGTTTAAAGCAACCGGATCAATTTGCAACACATAATAAAAGATTACTTATGTAGAAATAAAC
Organism: Picea glauca; assembly: GCA_000966675.3. Lineage (NCBI taxonomy): Eukaryota > Viridiplantae > Streptophyta > Pinopsida > Pinales > Pinaceae > Picea > Picea glauca. The sequence continues at coordinate 334,545 of JZKD02S2105994.1, forward strand.
ATAGACAACATCATAAATCATTGAACATCAGACATAAACACAACAACTTGATAAAGGAGTTCACCCCACTCCGGGCTACATCTCCTGGTCCAG
>JZKD02S2105994.1:349145-364734 GCA_000966675.3 Picea glauca
GATGGAGGTTTGAGATGTGGGGTGCATGAACTCCAGATGCCTGAAACCCCAAAATGTCGAAAATATCTACACCGTAGATCATGGGGAGAAGAACTTGACAGTTGGATCAAGTAATTTAGCAAATAGTGATTTTGGGATTTTGGCAGATGGAGGTTCAAGATGTGGGGTGCATGAATTCTCGATGCCCGAAACCCCGAAATGCCAAAAATATCTGCGTCATTGATCTAAGGAGGGGATCTGATTGTTGAATTCCTTGCTTAGAATGGATGTGGGTGCATGAATGCGTACCACATGCCAGTGAGTCGAGAAGACAGGTGAGAGTGGTGGGATCCGATGACGTCACTGAAGGTGATGTGGACCCTCCTGAACGTACCACGTGTCATGGTGGTGAAGGGCGACAACTGTGTTATGGTCTGGAGAATAAATTAATTCACGATTTTGGGGATTTGCGAGATAAGAGCATGGGAGCTCGACATTGAAACTTGCAAAGTCGCGAGTAGCGAGAACGCGAGGAAAAAAGTCAACATCGCTTCTCGGAGTTTCATGAAATTGAGGTGCCAGGGTTGGATGCCACAACTCACGAAGGTGCGAGTAGAGAAGAAGTGTTATCACTTAGCCCTAGAATACAATCATGTGTACCAGACACTAGCGAGAAGGGAGCCATACCCGCATCGCATGGAATTTGTAGAGCCGAACGAGAGCTCAGAAAAATTATTTGAATCGAAACATCTTTTGTACTTGTTCTTATTGGCTTATAAATGTTGTGCATTATACGTGAAGTTTTAATGGCCTGAAAAACTTCGAATTGAATTGCATAGTGCATGTGCAGAGTTCAACGAGAATCAAGACTCCAGTTAACCAACGCCGAGTATGGAGTGGGAAAAGGTGCAGATTGCCCCCAAAACAGAGGATGAATGAGAAGGAAGGGATGTCAATGTGGAAGTGGAAGAATCAAACTCCAATGGGAACGAAAAAGAGAAGGATAAGGAAGAACATATGATGAAACTCATTGAAATATTGTAGAAAGATTCTCAGGCTCCCATAGCTGATAGCCAAAAGTTCATGAAAATCAGGGATCGACAGGGTGAATTCAACTTAAAAATGTTGAAGAGCCTGGAAAGAATAGAAAAGAAATTAGAAAAAGAAAGTGACACAAGTAGATCAAGAAGTGTCAGAACCCCTGAGAGGAGAAGAAGATCATGGAGTGGTAACAGACATTACCATCTCTCCTCGAAGCATTTTGGCAAGGAAACACACAGTAGTTCAAGCTCGTCTCCTACCAGAAAACATCGAAAATATGGAAAGGATGAATTGAAAGGGGAGATGAACAAGATTAAGCCTCCAACATTCGATGGAGAACATAATAAGGAGGAATATGTCGAGACTTGGTTTCTTGGCATGAGGAAATATTTCCAGCTGCAGAATTATTCCGCCCATGCAGAAGGAAGAATTGCAATGTATCAATTGAAAGGAAAAAAATCCATGTGGTGGGATCAGTTTGTGCAGGTGAAACACATCAGAGAGAAAGGGGTCACTTGGAAGGAATTTAAGAGGTATTTCAAAAAGAAATACCTGACCAAAAGATACTATGATATAAAGATGAAGGAGTTCTTCAAACTCAAGTTGGGCAGCATGACCATTGATGAGTATGAACAGAGTTTTTTGGAACTACTGAAGTATGTTCCATTCATCAAAGACGAGGTTGTCAAAATTCAGAGGTATCTGAGTGAAATGTCACCTTGCACTGGTGAAAAGATTCAATATGATGATCCTAAGACCATGGAAGAAACCATAAGAAGGAAAAATGCTTATACGAATAGCAAAGAGAAAATCCTACCTTTCAGAAGGCTTCGGATGACGAGAAGAGGTTTAAGAAAGAACAGAGGTAGAAGGGAAACAAGCCTCCCTTTTTCAGGAATAGTCCTTGGGGAAAGTCATCTTTTAGAGAGCCCAGGAAAGTTGAAGGGAGTGAGCAGATGCCAAGACTGCCACCTATGAAGTGTTGGGGATGTAAAGGGAATCATAGGTATAAAGCCTGCCCCCACAGAAAAGATAAAGTGAGAACTATCCATACTGTTCAGCAGGCTAAAACAATGGAGGATATGGGAAGAAGAATGCCGAGGATCTACGCATCCCTGGACAATAAGCAAGCAAAATTTCAATCGCACATGACTGAAGTGGAAGGTACAATCAACAACCGACCACTTGTTATTTTGATTGATTCAGGGGCTAGACATAGTTATGTAGATTTTATAATGGTGGATAGTTTGCATCTAACAAGAAGCAAACATGAAAAGCCTTTTCTATTGAAGTTGGCCACAGGAACCAAAAGGAAGGTCACTGAATTGGTTAAGTCCTGTTCAGTAGACATGAAAGGAATGAGCACTAAGGCTGAATTGAGCATTCTGCCTTTAGGATCATATGAATTCTTAATTGGGATGGACTGGTTGGACCTACACCATGCCATTTTGGATTTCCATAACAAGAGGTTTGCATGCCTGAATGAAGAGGGAAATCAGGTAACAGTCCAAGGAATTCCTAGAGCCGTGACTGTTAGGGAAATCTCAGCCATGCAGCTAAAGAAATGTTACCGGAAGGGCTGTCAATTATTTGCATCTCGGGTGGAATAAGCATCCTAAGATGTAGTCTAGAATCTGGAAGACCAAGAGGTACTCAAAGAGTTTAAGGACGTATTTCAGGAGGTACCTGGACTACCTCCGAAGAGGGACATCGATTTTTCTATAAATTTGATGCCTGGAGCAACTCCAGTTTCAAAGGCTCCTTATAGAATGAGTACGCTAGAGATGAAAGAGTTGCAATTGTAGCTCAAAGGGCTACTAAAGAAGGGATACATTCACCCCAGTGTGTCACTGTGGGGTTCCCCAGTCCTATTCATGAAGAAGAAAGATGGGACGTTGAGACTGTGCATTGATTTTCGATAGTTGAATAAGGTAACTATCAAGAACAAGTATCCTTTGCCAAGGATCGATGATCTTTTTTATCAGTTCAAGGATGCAAAAATGTTTTCAAAAATAGATCTCAGATATGGATATCACCAAGTGATAATAAATGATGAGGACATCAATAAGACCACCTTTAGAACAAGGTACGGTCATTATGAGTTCACAGTGGTGTCGTTTGGATTGTCAAATGCACCTTCTGTTTTCATGTTCTTAATGAATGGAGTGTTCAGAGACTATTTGGACAAGTTTGTCACAGTCATCCTGGATGACATCTTGGTGTGTTCCAAGATAGAGAAAGAACATGAGAAACACCTGAGAATGGTGCTACAGGTGTTGAGAGAACACCAACTGTACGCAAAATTGAGCAAGTGCTCATTTTATCAAAGGCAGATCCATTACTTGGGACATATTATTTTAGAAGAGGGGATCGTTGTGGATCCTGAAAAGGTTGAGGCCATCCAAGAATGGAAAGCGCCAACGAATGTGATGGAAGTTAGATCTTTTATGGGTCTGGAAGGCTACTATAGAAGGTTTATAGTCGGATTCTCAAAGATAGCTCACCCTATCACTTCCTTGCAAAGGAAGGAGAAGAAGTTTCAGTGGACTGAAGAGTGTGAGAGCAGTTTCCACTGATTGAAGTAGCTGCTAACCAACACTCCAATCCTGAATATTGCAGATCCAAATAAGGATTACGTAGTGTGCATCGGTGCGTGTAAGGAGGGGCTGGGAGGAGTTCTCAGCCAAGAGGGATTTGTAATTTGTTATGAGTCCCGAAAGCTGAAAGAGCATGAAAGGAATTATGCCACTCACGATTTAGAGCTAGCAGTAATCGTCCACACCTTAAGGAAATGGAGACATTACCTCATGGGCAAAAGATTCAAGTTGAGAACAGACCATAATGGTCTGAAGTATTTATTTGATCAACCAACTTTAAATTCTAGGCAAATCATATGGCTAGAGTTTTTGTGTGAATATGACTTTGATATCAAGCATATCAAAGGGAAGGAAAATAAGGTGGCTGATGCACTTAGCAGAAAAGTGCACGAATTACATGCTACGACCATTAGCATGTACCGGTCTGAGATGAAAGATAGAATTTTGGAAGCTGCAAATACTGATTTGTAGTACAGAGGTCTTGTAGCAAAGCTACAACAGCGTGAGAGACCACAGACCAAGGAAAGTTACATCTTGGGAACTGATGGTTTACTTCTACATAAAAATAGAGTGTATGTACCCAATGTCCAAGAATTGAAGCTGGCAATTCTAAAAGAAATGCATAACGTGGCTTATGTTGGACATATTGGATATCAAAAGACTGTGGCAGTAGTCAAAAGCCATTAGTTTTGGCCGGGTATGAAGAAGGAAATTGTTGAATACATCGCCAGATGTATGGAGTGCCAGAAGGTTAAGGTTGAGCATAGGCACCCAGTAGGGTTGTTGCAGCCTTTACCCATTCCTGAATGGAAATGGGACGTGGTAACAATGGATTTTATCATAGGATTGCCCAGAACAAGCAAGCAACATCATTCAATTATGGTGGTGGTGGACAAGATTACTAAATCCGCCCATTTCAGTCCACTGAAAACCACTCACAGGGCAGCAGATGTTGTTGATATATTTTTAAAAGAAGTTGCACACTTGCACGGAATTCCTAAGACAATTGTGTCTGATAGGGACCCAAAATTCACTTCAGATTTCTGGAAAGGATTGTTCAAAGGATTTGGAACGAATCTGAACTTTAGTACAGTGTATCATCCTGAGTCTGATGGTAAGATAGAGAGGGTGAACAGGGTAATAGAAGACATACTGAGAATGTATGTGATGGATAAACCATCAAGGTGGGAAGACTACCTGCATTTGGTAGAATTCGCCTACAATAATGGGTATCATGCATCATTGAAGATGAGCCCATTCGAAGCACTTTATGGAAGAAAGTGAAACACTCTAATGAGCTGGGATAATCCAGCTGACAAAGCAGTAGTTGGGCCTGATCTACTCAAAGAGATGGAAGATCAAATGATAAAAATTAAATAGAATCTAAAAGATGCCCAGGACAGGAAGAAAAGTTACACTGAAAGTAACAGAACCCATAGAGAATTCAAAGTGGGTGACCATGTTTTCCTGAAAGTGAAAACTAACAGGAGTTCCCTGAAGCTGGGAAGTTGCGCCAAGTTGGCAGCAAGATTTTGTGGGCCATTTGAGATCCTAGAAAGGATTGGGCCAGTTGCATAGATGCTTGCACTACCTGCATCTATGACTGTACATAATGTGTTTCATGTTTCACTGCTTAAGAAATATGTACATGATGCTAATCATGTTATCGATTGGAATGTGATTCAAGTGGAAATAGAAGGTGTCCTGCAAGTGCATCCTGTGCGCATATTGGACAGGAAAAGAAAACAACTCCGGAATCGAGCCACAGAGCTTGTAAAGGTCCAGTGGACCTGGTATAGTCCTGAGGACGTGACATGGGAGCATGAAGAGGTTATGCAGGCAGAGTACCTGCATCTTTTTGAAAATTTGGAAAGGCTTGCAGAGATAGTGTAAGTTGCACTGAGGACAGTGAAAAAATAAGGGAGGGGGATTGTAATGTCCCCAAGGCCAAGCCCAGTTGTTAATCTAATGTATGAAATGAATTGTAAATATGTTTTATAGGCTGGTGAGCCAAGTTTGTATAAGCCGGTGGGATTATGTGATTGATAGGCTAGAGAGCCTAAGGGTCGGAGGCCAAGGTCCTGATCTTGTACTTGTATGTATGCAGAAAATTTAATAAAATTGAAAACACCGCCAGGTGCAGATCGACCACGATGAATGAGTGAAGGGGGATTGATCATCCACAGAATGGGCAAGGAATTAGGGGCTGGAAGGTGGGAAAAAGGGGATAAGTGTTTAGCCTATGGGGCTTAAGCCTCGAAATAATATTTTATTATTATTCCAAAAGAACATGTGCATTATATGTTTTATCCTAAATCCTTTTGGAAGGACATGTGATTTTCAAAATGGTGGGAGGAACGTGTGCTGGTGGAATGCATGCAGTTCCATGGGTGACAAGTGTTAACCCTGATGCATGCGAATAAAACGGCCAGGGTGGACCATGAGGGGGTTCCTTCTCCCATTCAATCGGACTACCTGAGCGTGTACAGGCTCTGAGCATTATGAATGACTCGAGTTCTACAAAGAACCTCCGTGCGACCCTGTGATCTGAAAAGTATGTGTCTAGCTCTGAGAAAACCCGTGTGTAGATTACCTGAACCAGAATCCTGTGTTGATTTCGGGAAAAAGTCTATGTTTGTTCTAGAAAGCCAGTACACCCCTTCTCTGTTCTAAACCATGGAGTCTGAATCGACCCCTACATGGACAACTCGTCACGCATCCCTAAGAATCCAGAGTGTGAGTCTATCTCATGTTTCCATATTGATAAAAAGGAAGTGTCCCATCCCTGCTAAGCCCGGTTATGCTGTTGCACCTGTCTGGAGATGCCCTCGGGTATTTGTGTCTGGATTCTCATTGATTGTGGTAGACGTGTAGTGTTTGATCCTGTGTGTCTTGTTGGCCAGATTTTACAACACTCTCTCCAAGTGAGAGAGGTGGTTGAAGTTGGAAGAACAGGTTGTTGGGCCTATGAGCGACTCCCTCCAGGTGAGGGAGTGCACAGAGGAAGGAGAGAACTCCTGGAAGGAACCTTGTAGCTTCCACAGAGCCTGAAGACTTCTAGTCTGGCCTGTTTCTATAACCCAAGGCAAGGGAGATTAGCAGCTGAAGGACTTTCCAAGTGATAGAGAAAGTGTATACTCCTGGGGTGGAACAGGCAAGTGGGGAATGAGGGTCTTTGGGCAGTGAGCATGAGAGGTTCCTGGGATAGAATCCCATCCTTCTGTGTTGTTTTCCCTGTAACCTCAACCTAGCCTAGAATTCCTTGTCTTGGGCTGGAGCTTAGTCCCAGCTCGGGGGTGACCCACTGTTGAGCTAATGAGCAGTGTGTTTTAAGGCTGGGAAGTTCGTGGAAGGCCTGCACTTGGTTGGTGGAACTGCCACTATTTCAAAGATAAGTACCTGATTATGCTTTAATCCTGTTTTGCATGACTTTGTTGCTTATGTAATCATGAATTCCACTGTGTATATGAATTAATATTAAATAGTATTGATTGTTGATTATGGCAGTAATTCATATGAATACTCTGTGTTGAATGTGTTTAACTTGTTTTAAATGCATGTGATTAATTATTAGTGAGAATGTTGTTATTCCACGTAGTAACACCTACACAGTAGTGAGTGAAAGGGGTGTTACAAAAATGGTATAGGTATTTCGTCCATTCAGTTTTATAAAGGTTATGGATTATAACTTTACTAGATCTATAAAAAATACAAAGGAAGAGTTGAATCCTAATGGAGTTTATGATATTTCTACCACTACCTATCATGAGAAAAATAAACAGAATTGGGTACATGATATTCATTAATATGGTGAAACTGTATTGGGGTATTGAGGTGGCTATGGAGCCACTTGATGAGAAACGTTTGGATTCGAAGCTACTGACGTTGAGCTTGAGGGAGGGAGCCAAACTAGGAATTCTTTAACTTACAAGTGGATCTCATCCAGTTGCAATTAAATGTTTTCTTGAGCACCTTCTCTCGTCTACAAAATTCGTACCAAAAACAATTTAATATGTTGTTAAAAATATATTATCTTATAATATTTTGTGTCATGATCTCTCAAATCTCCCACCTACAGAACCCAATTATTTACCTCTACATATACCTCCTAGTTTGGCGTTAAGTTACGTTCTAGGTGGATTCCAATAATCACTTCCTCCAGGTGGGCATGGATACAAGGTGGGGTAACCATATGGAAAGTTTTTTTATCTTTCTAGGCATCATGTTGTACTCATCTGTGAGGAGACTCTTCATATGAGAGCTTGGTAGGTCGCTCAACTGGAGCACCACACTTTCGATAATAACCTCACCTGTAGCCACACTTTCTATCCATCAGATCCATATCACCACCAATTAAACCAGTGCTTGGTTGTATCAGTGACTACATAATTAACTTCCATCGACAAACCAGAGTGGCATTGCAGTGACCCTTGGGACTAATTCTCGATACGTTTCCTCTAGTATCGGAGAGGAGAATCAGACCAAATCTCACTTGCTAGAATATTCATCTTCCTTCCAGTGTATATAATCATCGTGGAACCAATGATCGAGGTCTGGATGTTCCAATTCCTTATTACAACATTATATGATTTATTGATTTATAAGTTGGTATATAAGAGATTGATTAAGTAGTTGTCAATTTTATTATAATATTTCATTAGATTAAGATAATTACATAAATATTTATATGAAGTATTTTTACAAACAAGAAATTCTCCATTAACATAAAATGTTAATAATTATGAATATTATCATAAATGTGTTATTACAAGTCATTATGCATATTCATTGTTACAAAATTTTGGGCCATTTTCACCTTAAAAGAATTCAATGGATCTTTCTACTTTAATATCTCATTAAAATGGTTGATTTTGTGACAAATGATCTTAAAATTGGGGATTACATGATTTGTAAGGAAAATGTTTTGGAATGACTAAAACAAGCCTTTAATAATGACTAAAACAACATTTATCACAACCTCTAAATATATGTATTTATGGGAAAAAAAACAATAGGATACTATTTAATATGATGTTAAATATTATGTCGAGCACAAATAAATTTCCAAACCAATCATATTAGAAAAAAATAAAAAATAAATAAATAAAAAGATAATTTCATAAATAACCCGTATTAAATAATAATAAGTAGAAATTCTAGTAGTAATAATAATAATAGTAAAATGGTAATGAGGTATTAGTTAGTTAAGAATTTCCCCCCATATCTTTCTTTACTTTTGTTTCTCTCTCTCTCCCTCCATCTCTATATCTCTCTACCCACTTTCTCTCTCTCCACATACCTCATTCTCCCTCCATCAATCCCTCTCTCTTTCTCTTCCTCCTTCCATCACTTACTCTCTCTCTCTCTCTCTCTCTCTCTCTCTCTCTCTCTCTCTCTCTCCGTTGTGAGAAATCTTATCCTACAGACAAGTTAAGCTCCCATTAATCATGTTTTCTTTGGATAATATAGAATAGAGAAAGTGGATAATAAAATCCCTTTATCTTATCTATTCGCACATGAAAACAAGAATATAGAAAGGAAAATAGAGTGCACCTTTTTCAAAGGTTTTCCTCACTGCTCCTTATTGCTCCAACATTGGATCGAGTCTGAGATCGATCACGATATCCCTACACTTAAACAAAATGATATTCTTATTCTACTACTTGCACAAAGTTATATGAAATACAATATAACTAAATGAAACAAGCATTGTAACATCCCTCTCTTTCACGCACTGAGAGAACTTATTCTTTGAGGACACTTCCTTGCAAGTGATCCATATTACTATACTATTGGTCATTTTATTATGACTATGATATATTACGGATATGATGATATATTATTTTGTTGTATTTACATAGACAAGTTCTATTGACTAGGTTCTCTTGAGTGTGCAGGACTTTGGACATTGAAGATGCAGAGGCATCGATGAAACCCCATGGACTCCAAATCGAGTCAGGAAGTGAACTATTGGGTTTGAATGTTGTTCATATGACATATGTACATATGATTAGACATTATGATGATTGATTATTATTGTTGACATGATTCGTTGATGGAAGCAGGTTGATGATAGCTTGCCGACTCGACTCACATTTGGAGTAGAGGGGTCATGTATGAGAACTAGAGACATTAAGGGAGAGGTGTGGCAACAACCCTACCATATCCTACTAACACTCCCGTCGTGGCTTGAACTATAGGTTAACGATTACCTATTTCGAGAAGACTCGCGACACCATGAGGGAAGACTGTGAAATTCGCTCACGATGATTCTAATGGGCACGCAATAAGGAAGGGGCCTCATTCCTTAGAGGACCTCAGTCTCCCACAAGATCACCTGGCAGAGTATTGACTCCAGGGGTTTGATGTATACTAAATTTGGTCAAGAGGCAAGTGGCACGCTTAAAGAACGTGGTGCGTCTTGAAGGGCACGTCACACAAGAAAAACATAAAGAGGCAAGTGGCACAATTGGAGCATGTAGTGCATCTTGAAGGGCACACCGCGCAAGGAAAACGGAAAGAGGCGAGTGGCACCCTTAGAACATGTAATTTGTCCTGAAGGGAACGTCGCGATTTTAACCGCTAAGTGAATAAACCTAGTCGGACTTAAAATGAATGATATGATAAGTAAAGTTTAGAAACAATTTTTCCCCTAAAATTGTTGCCCAACCCAGTGAATTTAAAACCTAGGTATAAGTAGAACATGTGGTCAAAAGAAATTATAATAAATAAACATGTAACAAGAAGGGAGGTGAGAAATTCCAACTTATTTATTAAAGTCAAAATTATTATGGTGGATTAATTTTAAAAAAAAAGGGGTAATGGTTGTTTTTATCTACATTTGCTAATTTAATTTTTAGTTAAAAAGAAAAGAGGATAAATGGTTGTTTTTATCTACACTTGATAAACTAATTTTTAATTAAAAAGGAAAAAGGGTAAATGGGTGTTTTATCTACACTTGCTAAATTGATTTCTTTTAGTTAAAAAGGAAAAATGGGGAAACTTAAAAGGAATAGGAAACTTAAAGGAAAGGGGAAATGTAAAGAAAAATATGAATGTCTAACTTAGTAAGGAATCTTGCCTTTGGAACTTTCTAATTATAAACTCAACTAGGAATTAAGTAAGACGTAAGTCATTTAAGAAGTGTAAGGGAATTTTGGGACACCAAGGAGCATTTATAGGAATGTTCTTAGGTGGATGAGGGAAATAAGAATATTTAATTAATTAATAAAATTGATTTTCTGGTGCAACTAGGGGATTGGGCGACATGTGTACGGGTGAGGTTTTTCGAAATTAATTAAATGAAAAAAGAATTTAATGAGAATTTGGGAAATTAATTACTTGAAAAAAATATAAAAAGGATGGAGGAGGAGGACTATGGATCTCATCTTTTTGTGTAATGTTATGCTACTAAATTTTATCTTGATTGAACTTTCTCTTGTGGAAGTTGGGATCCCTAGCTTGGGTAATGAGTGGTAGCTCAACCTTGCGAGGCGAGTTGGGTGCTAGCATTCTCTGTTATTGTTTGTGTGGCTCCTTTGGGGCTTGGGGGCCTCAGGGAGAAGAAGAGTACCCCTAGCGTTGACTTTGAGGTATTTATGAGGTCACATCAGTTGGCAGGCGGGAGATGGAGAGAGAGTGCACGGGACAAAAACTTTGGAGCATTCACGTTTGGCTAAGGTACGTTTGTTAAAGTTGTTACTTGCAATGAAATTAATTTACACTTGTTATTTTTCTATGCTTGGATGAAGATTTCATTGCCATAAGATTTCATGTACCTACTTTCCTATGATATTCGTAATTCCCTTATGCTCATAGTAATTTGATTTAATTTCCCATGGTGAACCCAAACATTGATTGCAATGACTTCTTTGTGTTTGTTTTATTGATTAATACAAAGAAAAATTTGTGATTTCAACTTCCGTCCCTTATCCTTTAATTTATTAGTGTGTTCTTGAGCAGTCGTCCAGGAGCTGAATCGACGATCGTCACTCCGGTGTTTAAATACTTGTAGATTCAAATGCCCTTCTTTCCTGTGCATGGGTAATAAGTGAAGGATAATTTTCTCCCATCTATCTATCCCTTACTTATTTATGTGTTTAATGATAAATCTATGTGTTTCTATTTGAATGATTGTCTCTTAATTTTTGTCCATTGTGCGTTGTGTTTTGTTGTTCCAATGCCCAATGTCTTACCTCTCTCAGTGGGTGATTTAATTCCCGTGTTTTTCTGAATTTAGCATGGAAACCCCTGGCATTATAGAATTATTCTTGTTAACTTTTAATCTAGAGTTAGTGTGCGCAAATTTTGAATTAGTTTTACTGTCGAAATAACCATTATATGCGTCTAGATCTGAAATCGTTTCTACTGCTAAAACAAACCCTTATAGGCGTCCATATTTGAAATCATTTCATTGTTAAATAAATATTTATAGCTGTCCCGATTTGAATCCTTTTATTGATGGAATAACCATTATAAGCTTCCCGTTGGAAATCAAATTTAAATGTTGTTGTGTATTGTTACTGTCGGCAATTCGTTTTTTTGTTGTTGGCAATTCGTTTTTACTGTTCCTGTGTATTTTTACATTTGGAAATTCATTTTTACTGTTGGCAATTCGTCTTTTTACAGTTGTCAATTCGTTTTTACTGTTGGCAATTTGTTTTTACTGTAGGCAATTCGTTTTTACTGTTACTGTGTATTTTTCACAGTGAATTTAAATGTTGCATTGTATTTTAGACAACGAATTTAATATATATATATATATATATATATGACAACGATTTTATACATATAATGTGTGACTGCGAAATTAATATTTAATTGACGGAAATATCTTATGTTGATCGACAACATTATCATATATTTAATGGACTACGTGGGTAATATAGATTAGACAACGTGGGTATTGTAAGATTAATCTAATAGACAATGATATATTTACTGTGTTGTTGACAATGTTCTATCAAAATACAATAACCTTTCTAGACAACGATATATCATTTAGACCAACGATGTATCTAATTGACTGCGAAGTATAAATGACTGGGAATTTATTATGTTTGAAATTTATGCATATGTCTGCATTTTTTTTAATAATAAAACACAACAAATTTAATAATCCTGAGTTTATCATGGAACCCTAGGCGACATCCTTGTTGAGAGTAAATATGAATGGACAACGATGTAGATTGTAGAATTTGTTTTCATCCAATATATCATATAGACAACATGTTTATCATATGACTGTGTTTGATGACTACATTAGATGATTTTGTTGATTGCATTGTATGATTGTGTTTGATTTCATTTGAATAGCAATTTAATATTGCATGACTGTGATTTGCTTGCAATTGAGTAGCATCAATTGATTAGCATATGAGTTGCGATACCATTTATTATTGACAACGATTTACCATTTATTATAGACAACGATTTACCATTTAATATAGACAGTGCTTTACCATTTGTTATAGACAACAATTTACCATTTATCATTGACAACGATTTAGCATTTATTTTATTATATAGATCATATAGAAGCGACTTTATCTGTGTTCCTTTAGATAATGAATTTTATTGTTTAAATGACAACACTATATTTGTTTTTGTTTAAAAGATAGTGAATTCGGTTTTAAAAGACATGTTATATATATATATATATATATATATATATTTTTAAGTAAAAAAGATGGGTCCTATTATATTATCATAGACAAAATATAGTAACTGTATGTGACACCAGCTGTCCCGCCTGAGTAGGAAACCGAGACAACTAGGCGTCCTATGCCAAGTGTTTCTCTGTTAACAAAATAGACATGGTTGCATCCTGCCCGAAGGAAACCAGGACTGTTACTAGTAAAGTTCAAACTGTATGCCATAGCTAGATGTAAGGAAACTTAAAAAACTAACTGAACTAAAGCTTCAAGCAGAACAGAAAGGAGATTCCTAACCAAGAGCATCATGTCAAGCTGCTTTACCCTTGTGCCTCTTCTCGTTTCCCTGCTATCACTAGCCTGTTGTAAGCACGTATGGATGCGCACAAGTTGGGCATTGTCTCTGTGGTATATTTTTGGAGTGGGCCGCGAAGAGAATATCAAGTTGCTGGTCAATTCTGGCAAGGAGAAAAACCTAGTCATCCATCAGACTTCTTAGCTTGAAGATGAGTATGAGGTGCCCCGAGTCAGTAAAGGGTGGTTGCACCAGCCCCTGGCTGTCGACGGAGGCCGGGTGTCCAAACTTCGTTGCTTCTCTGCTCATTTTCTCCGAACGAGTGAGAGACTGGGTCATTGTCCCTGTGGTCGCATCGAGATGGATCTCTTCTTCAACAAAACAGGTGGGGAAGTGCTCCTCCAGGATGTTGGCTTTGGTATCTATTACAAGCAAAATCTGTCCGTAGGGATGGATCCGACCTATCCGGCTGTGAAGCCGGTTACAACCCCTTTGGTAGCTTGGCACGAGGCAGAGGCTACCCACACCTCAAGTGGTCCTTCGCCTGAGGCGGTAAAGAAGGGGAAGAAGAAAAGTGAAATACTTACAAAAAGTTGTTCTCAGGACCACCCACCCTGGGTGTTATCCTTCCTTGACTTCCTGGATGGTCGAAATGGCCTGGAGGATGAAATTTATGGACGATGGGATGAAAATGAGCTCGCTGATTTTTAGGACAGTGAACTAAACAAAGTGGGAAGCGAGCTGTTCACTTCCTTAAAGTGTTGGAAACTGTCCCAGAATGGGTCACCGGGGTAAACCGGTATCCTGGGTAAATAACCAATGAAGTCTTTAAGCAAATGGGTATGAAACAAGGGTGGAAAAGGGGTTTAAAAGATACAACCAAGTACTTTTAAATGGTTGTAAATTATGAACAACAAGCTGTTCAAAGCTTTCAAAGAAAAGAAACAAGCCCAAAATGGCTCAAAACCCCCCGGGGTGACCCGGGAAGTGATCCTGGAAGATTGTTAAGTCAAAAAAGGGTTGTAAAAGTGGATGAACAACTTTGTAATAAGCCGTTACAGCTATGATATAACAAAAAGTGTACACAACTCCAGTTTTGGTTTGTGAATGGAAAAGGTGGACTGACGAAAGGTTGACTTTAAAATAATTTATTGATCAATTTTTGTTTTTTAATCACATGCCTTGACCACCACACAGTTTTGAAGGTTATCCCGATGAAGAAAACACATCCCGGAATTGTGCCAACCAGTATATGAAGAGTAGTCCTAGCTGTCCACGGTGGTTAGGTTGAAGAGTGCCCCATGCAGTTCAGAGAAGTAGGGATTAGCCACTTCTCGTCACTAGCGCTTTCGGGCTCTTAAAGCCGCTCAGATGGAAGAAGGATACCTGGGAAAAGGAAGAGGCTCAGGACCCCCCTAAAGAGGGTTTTTGCTGAGCTTACCCAAGCAGAGTAGTATTCCAACTAAGTTAAGCTAATCAACTCCTTGACCGTGTGGTACTGAGGAAAGACCACTCGACTTATACTAACTAGACAACTTCCGAGGGGCTCCTGATGAAGACTCCCTAGCTTTGACTCTTAATGTTCTATGAAATTGAAATTGCATAAAATAAATACCAGACAATCCACGTGGCAAGGTCACGCCTTTCTTTCACAAGTATGCCTCCTGGTTACTGAAATTGAAATCTATCTTGAAACTATATACATGAAACGAGTAAATAGATAAGTGACATATATGTCATGGCTAGATAATATGTGTATATATATATCTAAATAATATAGATTTTTTGGTTTTCTGTGTATGGGGCGGA
Organism: Picea glauca; assembly: GCA_000966675.3. Classification (NCBI taxonomy): domain Eukaryota; kingdom Viridiplantae; phylum Streptophyta; class Pinopsida; order Pinales; family Pinaceae; genus Picea; species Picea glauca. The sequence goes on from JZKD02S2105994.1 coordinate 364,520, forward strand.
CCCCTGAATTGTTTCAAGTTTATTTTGCGGGGTTTTGCATGTGTTTAGCTTGCTGATTTTATATAACCCTTTTTGGGGCAGCCACCTGTAAATTAGTGAGCGAAAAGATAATACAATGAAAATGTACAAGATTAGATAATTACAAAACAACAATTACAAGATTCAACCCAAAGGAATGGGTTGAGACTTTTTGCGAGCGGCAAAGCCGCCATGTG
>JZKD02S2105994.1:377376-393298 GCA_000966675.3 Picea glauca
GCTCTGCACGTGAAGGGAAGAAGAGGAGAGGGCGCGCGCAAGGGAGGTAGGTGGAGGAGGAGAGGCCGAGGGAGTGATGGCAGTGGGGGATGAAAATGCAGCACGCGCGTAGGAGGATGGGGAAGGAATAGAGTAGGAGGTAGGTGGATGCGGGGTTTGGAGTTGCAGAGGTGGGGTGGTGGCACCCAAGTGGTGGACAGGCGGCCAACCACCCAAAAATTAAAATTTTTTAAACTATAGCGAAGTGGGTTTTCTGGTAACAAAAAAAATGTGAGGTTTTAGGTTCAAAACCCCTGGCCTCTATTAAAATTTCTGGGAATCCTTTGAGCTTTCTGGGTAAAAGTAAAGCACAAGGTTGGGGTTAAAGGCCAGGGCTCTTCAGTGACATTCTCAGGCCTGTAAATTCCAATATATGGCTTTACAATTCCAAATTTCTAAAGGAGCCCTGGAGGCTTGGGCAGGATGCCCAAGAGGGGTTCGAATCCCCTCTCCTTTGCATTATTCAGTACCCATACAATCTTAATAAACTCGGCCATTAATCCATCAAATTGAACCAGCAAACAAACCCCAATTTCTCCTTGCAGAACCTCAACACAACCAACAACTATCTTATTGGTTTTTTGGAAATGGCATGAATGGATTACCTGACCAACTGTTGGAGATGGCAGCATGAAAAATGGCTGTCCATTGCTAAGATCCTCTTTCTGTCCAAACCTTGCTCTACTGCCTGAAACCTCCCCCTTTTGCCATGACTGTTGTTGCAGAGCTCTCCCTCCTCTACCAAATTGACAAAATGACTTGGGAAAGAGGTGAAGGGAGGGTTTGTTTTTTTTTCAATTTTTCCAAAAAAAATCAATTTTCTCCATTTTGCATGAAGCTACGTGCCCATGCCCCAAATTTCCAATTTTTCCTGAAAATGTTTAATAAAACATTTTATTAATTTTTAATATTTTTGGAATTTTGTGCAAGTCAAAGTTTGACTTTGACTTTGACTTTGACTCTGCTGCAGCTGATTCAGCCCAAAAATGTTCACTGGAGAGACGGAGTCGGAATTGGATGAAAGTCACGTCGTTGGAAAGGTATTGACGAGGACATCAGGAATATTTCATCACCAACTTGAGATAATGCCACCTTAGCCTTCAAATTCAGCCCGGAACAGTGTTCACTTAAAAACACCTGACTTGCTGGTGGGCCCGCATGACACCTAATCTTGCGAAAGGTGCCAAATCGTCATACGATATCCAATCGAGGCAAATGAGGTACCGTCGGAAAGGTATCGGCGATTACTTCGATGAGGTGACAATATAATCTTGTGCCAGGGTCATTTATGACTGTCTTAGCTGTTATGAAACCCTACCATGTGAGTTGGTGGACCCCTTTTTGCCTAAAATTATTGGCCAACTTGTGACAGCTCTATCCAGGCCATCTGGAGTCGGCATGAGGCAAATAAGATGTCGTTGGAAAGGTGTCTGAGTCTATTACAGCGTGGTATTTATGAATATCTGATTTATACCTCTTTACCCACCAATTTTAAATCCCGAAGCACTGCAACCAATTTAATGTCCAAAAATGGTCATAAACTTGCGAAGGCTCGTTCTTACCAACCGGGGGTCGAAACCAAGAACGGGATATACCGTTGGAAAGGTCTCACACTGCCCTACACCATGTTTGGGTTTTATTTTCCCTTTGATACCATCATATGAACAGAATCAGACCAGGAAGCCACAGATATTGGTTGTGTCCATTCGGGTGACGTTAACTTTGCATGCCTCATATGGGTCATATTGACTCGGAATCAAGCTCATGATAGCTTGTTGAAAAGCTTGTCCCGATCCCTACCACTTGGAAGTGTTGTATTCCCTGAATCGAACAGCCTTAGCATGAGGAATAAATGTCATGGGAAGGACCACAAATCCCTGAAAGCAACCAACTGATACTCTTTCAAGGGCAGGGGCCATAGTAACTATGACCCCCGCCACTGTCTTTGTCTGGAACCATAGCACCAAGGGAATTTTATGGAGAAGTAACTGTGTAAAACACCATGTTGAGCCCAGAGAAGATTTTTGGGTCAACAGTATCCTTCTGAGTGTCCCTGGGCAGAGGCTTGTGTTCCTCTCCAAAATAAGTAGGAGGGATTTAGTTATCTGGGACAGTAAACAGCGGGAGCTTGGGGTAGCTCTGCATGGCATCCTCTAAAGCAATTTCCTCCATGTACGCCATGGGAGGCAGCCTTGATTTCCTACATCGTCGAGTGGACGCTAAGGCCAGTGCGTGTTCAAACCTCCTTTGTCGCTGGCGTCGAGACTCGGCCATTTACCAAGCAACACCTCTGCATGTATTTCCTCATGCCCTAGGCATGGTGGAGACCCTGGGAATGACCAGGGTTCCTAGCGGATGGGCTGCTCTGCTCCAGAGCTTCGATGAGGCCTTGAATCTTTTCTCCATTGGAGTGTATTGTGAATGCGCAGGTTGAGTGAACACTGCAATGATCAAATGCTTCTCTATGCTTTCAATCTCGGTGATAAGGCAGAGGGATTCTGTGACCGTCATAGCCATTAAGGCTTGGTGCTATGTGCACTAGAGGCTGGTACAGTTCTCTTGTGTGAGGAGGCTCGTCGCTTGGTAATGGCTGCTGTGATCCATGGTGAATTAATGTTGGAGGGGAGGGTCGCCAGTTGAGGCATTAATAATGAGTCCCGACGCCAGTCCGCGTGTCTCCGGATAGCTGCGTGGCACCCCATATGGGGAAGAGAAGTCCCTGGCTACCAGAGTTTGGCATCTGGTGAAGATCTCTGAGCATCCTGAGACATGGTCCACCTAGAAGGAGTAGTCGGCTTCCTTTTCGACTGCTTCATTTGCTAGATAATACGCTACCCTATTTGCATCTCTCTTCACATCGGAAGGTATGATGCTGAGATGGGATTGAAGGAGGCAATTGAAGTCTTCCAGCAGTCTGGAGAGTTTCCAGCTCGGTGATATTTTTGAAGGGTGGCTTCCATTGAGAATTTTGGTGATTAAATGGATGATGACTTGTGAGTCACCTTCTAGGACCATTTCGTGGTGACCTTTGTCCATAGCTTCTTGTAGGCCCCTCAATAACCCTGTTAGCTCTGCCACATTGTTTTTCATTTCCCCTAAGAAGCCCAATGTCAGGCCTATGATCTCTCCTTTGGAGTCTTTGATCACTACTCCATATCCTGTTGTTGCTGGGTTGCCTTTGGAGGCTCTATCAAAGTTGATTTGATGAAGTGCGCGGACTGGGGGACCCAGGTGATTGGGCTGATCTGCATAGGTTTGTTGATCCTTGGTGTTGATTGATTGATTAGGATGGGCTGCCAGCTTTGAAATATGCGTTGTTCCTCGGGGTTTCAATTGAGGTCCTCTGCTTTCCACGATTTGCTCCTAATTGTTTCCTTGATTAGAGAGCTGATTCTATTCCATGTGGCCTCCGGCGTGGAAGTTTGGGAGTGGAAAATTCTTTTGTTTCTTTCCTTCCAAAGTTGCCAGAGGATGAAGCCTGGTAGAAGCTGCCAGATTTGGTTTAGAAGTGGGCTGTTGTAGGTGATGCGGTCCTAGTTCTCTATCGTATCATTGATGCTATTTCGGTGTTGATTGGATTTGCGCATGATTTGTGCGCCTTGGTCCCATATTTGTTGGCTGTAACAACATCCATTGAAGAGATGTTCTTTAGTTTCCTCTTGTTGATAGCAGAGCACACAGAGGGATGGCCCAATGAAGCCCCTTTTCCTGAGGTTATCCCAGGTTAAGGTTCTATTGTGCACCACAGGCCATAGAAAGGTGGAGACCTTAGGCCAGAGAACTGGATTCCAGACTTTACTCCACATGGGCTCTTTGATTTCGCCTTGGGGATTGTTGTGTAGGAAGTAGGCTTATTTTATTGTGAAGGTCCCAGCTGTGGAGTATCCCTATCTCATGATGTCCATCCCTTCTCTTCTGGGAATCTTCCGACGTTTGGCTTGAGATTTCCATCCCTGTAGATTTAGATTCTTTGGAACTCCAAGGTCTTGGTTAGAGGTTTTCCATTGATGCCAGAGAGGGTGTTGTCCTTGAGGTTTCCAAAGATCCTTAACCTTTAAGGAGGTGTGCAGATTGAGAGCATCCTTGAGATTGGATAGGTCCTCCATTTCCTTCAGAGGTTTGAACTGCTACTGGGATTCATGCCAGAACATGGCACTATCTCCATCTCGGACCTCCCAAAAAGCATGGTTATGTACCAGAGTGCAATTTTTCCATGCAATGTTCCAGATGTTGGATCCTTGGATTCTGTTGTTATGCCTTATTAGTTGGTTGATCGACATGAGGGGGGCATACTTTTGTGTCCAAATTTGTGACCAGGCCACTGTTGGAGTTTTTAGCCAACGCCACCAGATCTTGGCTCCCATGACTTGATTGAGCTTCCCTGGGTCCCAGAGCCCTAATCCTCCTTGGATTTTGGGTGTGTAGAGTTTATCCTAGTTTACTAATGCCCATTTTTTATTTGGTTGGTATCCATGCTAGAGGAAATTCCTCTGGAGGTTTTGGATGGCTCTGATGACATGTTTAGGAGCAGCTAGGACCGTGAAGAGATAGGTGGGAAGAGTTTGCAAAACTGATTTTAGGAGGACTAGCTGTGAGGCAATGTTGAGGGGCCTAAAGGTCCAATTACTTAGTCTGTTAGAAATGGAAAGTAGAAGATTGTCCCAGGAGATGGATCTAGTGGCAGCTCCCGTGAGGGGAACTCCCAGATAATTGGATGGAAGGGAGCTCCTTGGTGTTCCTAGGAGTCTGGAGATGTGCATTTGAATAGGGGCTGGAGTATTGAAGAAGTAGAGCTTGGAATTGTCATAGTTCAAGGACATGCCTGAGGCTTCCATGAAGTCTGAGAGGATGGAGTTGAGCTTATTGGCCTCCCGGAAAGTGGGGGAGTTTAGAAGGAGAGTGTCACTGACAAACTGACTATGGGAGAGAGTTGGCTGAATGATGTGAAGAGGAAGTCCTTTGAGGGAGCCATTGATGAGTGAAACCTTGATGCATCTACCTAGACCTTTCGCCATGAGCACAAACAGGAAGGGCGAGAGGGGGTATCCCTGTATGATGCCTCGGGAGGGTGAGAAAAATCTGGATGGAACACCATTTACCAAGATGGAGAAAAATGTTGAGGAGATGAGGTTGAGGATCCAGTTGACCCAACCCTGATCAAAACCAAAAGAATCTAGGATGGCTCTGAGATATTGCCAGCTGGCTTGATCAGATTCTTTGGAGAGGTCGAGTTTGATTAGCATACCTAGGGTTTTTGAATTCTTGAGGGAGTGGATGACCTCGTGAGCCAGGATGACGTTGTCCATCATTTGTCTCCCTTCTACATACCCTGCCTTCTCTTTGGAGATGACGTGAGTCAGAATGGGTTTGAGTCGGTTGGCTACTACCTTCGTTATAATTTTGTAGATGACGTTGCAAAGGGATATAGTTCTGAACTGTTTGGAATTAGTCACTCTTTCTTCTTTCAGAATGAGAGTTAAGAAGGTTGCATTGAGGGCCGGGAGGACTAGACCTGATGTTCTCGATTCCTCTACTACTTCCCAGACATCCTTTTTGACCAGATCCCAACAATGATGGAAGAAATCAGTAGTGAACCCATCTGAGACTGGGGCTTTTCCTAGGGGCATGTCTTTTACTACCTGATCCACTTCCTCTTGGGTGATGGGTCTTATTAATGCCATTTTTTTCTCCGGGGTTACCAATGAAGGTATGTGCCTGGTGATTCTTTGTATGGCTTCTATTCTGTTCTCCTTGGTTTTTATTAGCAGGTCCTGATAGAGGTTGATTAGCTCTACTCTAATTTTGGTGTGTTCCCTAACTGTGTTACCCTATCCATCTTCTAAATGGCTGATTCTATTGACATGGAACCAGTGCATCATTGCTCTATGGAAGAATTTTGTATTCCTTTCCCCTTCCTTGAGCCATTGTACCCTAGATTTTTGCTTCCATAGAATTTCCTCTTGCTTTCTTCTTTCTTCTAATTGTGCTTGGAGCTTCTCCTCCTCTCTCATAAGATCAGTTGTTTTGGATCCGGCGATGAAGGTGTTTTGGATCTCTTCCAGCTGACTTTCTATGTTCTTGATGCTTTGGAAGATGTTTCCAAACTCATTCTTGTTCCATTTCTTTAGCATCTACTTGAATTTTTTGAGTCTTTGCTAGAATTTGTACATGCTGGAACCATGGTCTATTTCCACTTGTGCCCACCAGGATCTAGCTAGCTACTGGAAGTCTATGTGTAAAACCCATAATTTTTCAAAGCAAAAGGGCTTGAACTTGGGTGTTACTCCTATGTCTAAGTTGAGGGAAAGTGTCCAGTGGTCTGAACCAACTTTTGGTAGGATGAGGCTTTCCAGATAGGTACCTGTCTCCATTAATTCCTCGGTGACCAAGAAGCGGTCCAGATGGCATGCGATGTGTTGAGTGCCCGATCTACAATTACACCAAGTGAAAATGCCATTTCTATTTTCTATATCTACTAACTTAAGATGATCAATGAGAGTTTTGAACTTACCACTATCCTGCTCCAGCTTTTTGGTGCCTCCTGTTTTTTCCTCCAGCGATAGGATCATGTTGAAGTCTCCTCCCAAGATCCAGTTTTGTGTTGTCTCCAGGGTCTTGATTAGTTCAAGCCGCTTCATGAGTTTATCTTTGTCTTGCTGATTGTGGGGGCCATAGACATTTGTGATGGCTCCTTCCTGGTTTGAGCCATTGACTTCGAAGTGAGCCATTATTGTTCCTACGGTAGAGAAGGGGTTGCTTATGCTGATGTTGGAGGGATTCCAGAGGATGGCCAAGCCTCTGGAAGCACCTATGGATTCTGTTGATATGGAATTACATTCTCACCAGATTCGCTAGAAAATGGTGTCGGCTTCTGTTCCTGCGCATTTGGTTTCCTGTAACATTAGAATGTCTGGATTTTCTGCCTTTATGCAGTCTTGGAGGGTCCTTTTCTTGGACTGACCATTAAGTCCTCTGATGTTCCAGGTGATGATCTTCATTATTAGGAGGGTGGTGTTGTGTGGAGGTATACCTCCGAGATCTTGTGGATATGCCCTGAGTTTATCATGAGATTTCCCACCTCCTTGATCAATTGTTGCACTATTTTGTGCCCTCATCTTTTGTTCTCTCGAAGGATTTTCTTCAAGCCAGAACTTGAGTCTGTGGCTATGCCCAGTCATGCTATGGATCCTGTGGAGGAGTTGAGGAATACTTTGTGCACCTTGCGCAGTTGTTCCTCAGGAAGAGTCTACAGGTCCTTTTTATTCAGGGCCTCTTCTAACTTTTCTAGATCTATGCCTAGTAGATCTCATTCGTCCAGTTGCATTGGAGTGTCCCCGTCCCCGTCTCCCCTGTCCTCTGTGTATGCTTCTCAGCTTTGTGGGGGGGGTATGATTTGGGGGATTTTATTGAGACTGTTGCAGGTTCTTGTGCGGGTCTTGGATATCCTCATCATCTGGAAGTTGGTTGAGGATCTCATAATATTTTCTGGTGACGATTTCTTGCCTAGAATCTGGGATTTGCCTCCTTGGTGGATTTTGTTTCTTTGACGCAACCGTGGTGTAGTCGTCCTTCTATGTGTTTTCATTTGCTTTGGTGGCTGCTTTGATCAGGGGGCAGTCTCTGTAGAGGTGGACGTGCTCATGACATATCCTGCGTCGGAATGGAATGTGATCATATTCCAAGGTTTGTTGCCAGTCCTCATCTTGGTATTCAAAAGTCACTGCACCAGGAAGTGCCTTGGAGATATTCATGTAGACGTAGATCCTAGTGTAGGAGGTGTACTTTCTCTGTCTGGTGGCCTCTGAAGCTTTAACATATTGACCCAGAGTATTCCCTATGCCCATTAGAATCTCTTCCAACCAGAACTCCTGTGGTAAAGAGTATAAGCAGATCCATACAGGGGCCATGGTGAAGTCCTCTTTGTCAAGGCTAAATCTTTCAGTCCAGAAGCGTAAGAATAACCCTGCTGAGTTGAAAAAGTATAGCCCATTCTCAAATATCTTGTCCTTGTCCTCTAGGTTGTATAGAATGATTGTGAAGAAGCCTTTGGAGCTGAGTTGAACCTCATAGTCCCCCTTGGGGTTCCACCAATGCTTGATCCATTTGTTGAGGTCCCTTTCTGTTGGCCAGAGTCCCAGAAACTTGCCTATAAGGGCGTGTTCTCTCATAAATTGGGTGTGTTCTCTGGTTGAGCTAATGAGGTATCTCAGAGATTTTTCCATTTGTGGTATGCACTTACCTGGTTCCCACCCTCGAGTTGGCATTGCCTGGGAGGTTCCCACCTCCGTCTCCATCTCCTTCATGAGGCCTTGTTCCCTGACCAAAAGTTGTTCGCGAACTTGCTGGGGCAGTTCAAATGTGGGGTGTTTCTCTCTATTGCCAATGCAGTCATTGGCATCTATGTTGTTGTAAGAGGGGGGTTGCCCCCCCTCCTCTGTGCCCATTTTGGTGTGTCAGTGAGAGCCGAGGGCTTTGTCCCACTGTTGAACGGGCGCTGCGCAGGAGCTCTTCTTATGGACGACCGCAGTCTGCACCTGATGGGTCTAGGGTTTCCTCAGTCGAGCGCGTTGATCACCATAACCAAAGACATGTTTTATATTGTTTTAACAACCATGTTTCATATATTTTTCAATTTAAACAATAGTGGATTCATCCTTAGGAAAATACTTATTAGATATCTAGAATTGGAAAACAGTTACAAAGAACTATTTGTTTGATAATAATTATTTTTATGTGTACAGATTGATGTATGCTTGCATAGAATTTGTTTCCCCAAGAAGTTATTATGATGTATGATTTCTATAGTAGTCATATTTCCCTTGCGTATTGTTGATTTTCCAATTGGGTTATTGGGTATAGTATTCATGTTTGACGGTTAATTCGGTCTCCTAGCCTGTTGGATTTTCCTTGGGATATTGGTATAGATTTGTTATGTTGCGCCTTGGTGATTGTCACGCCTATCGCCTTGTGACGGCATGATTCTTGATGAGGGGATAATTGCATGACCTGATGGATAGACATGAATGATAACCGAGTTAGAGTCTTGTTCTTACCGATGTGGGTGTATTGTTCGTTGTAATGGATGTTGGTACTTGGTTTTGTAATGCCTTAATTCATTTGGTTTTGTGCACCGTAAAGATTTTTAGTTACTGGTCATTGAAGCCATTGTGTCGGGTTGTTGATTTTGTCCTTTATCTTTTAAGCATTGTCTTTCTTGTGTCGTGCGGGTAGTTGTTTTTATCTATCTATTGATTATCGCATGTTTCAAATAGTTGCATGATGTGCTAGTATGTTGATTCATTGTTGTCTATTTCCTGATCTGCGTGCATTGTGTTCATCATAAAGTTGTGTTTTTTAACTATTGTCGTTGTTGCCTTCCTTCTTAAAAAAGAAAATTTTTCTTTTGCATCGTGTCGCATGTAGTCGTAATGATGGGATTGTTACATATGGTATCAGAGCGGGTTCAACCCTATGACTGTGGATCGCCATGATTTCCACTATAGTAAACACTTGAATATTAACCTAGCACTAATTAAAAACTTTAACGTGTCCATGTGGTGACATCGATTAGAGGATTCCACAATGGTTCACATCATGGTGTCATGGAAGGAGGTACGACTCCTCCAGAAGTGCCCGCACCCTAAGAGTCTAACCCCTAAGGGGAAGAACAAGTCCTTGGGATGGATTCGATTGTTGTAATGGATGATGATGGTCTTACAAGGTCCTTCAAGGGAATGTCAGAGACCTTGATTCACCATTTGTATTGAGATGAGGCCAGGGCACATGTACCCCTGAGGGTCTGTAGCGAACCCTTGCTAGTACTGTTAGAATTCATTGAGAACTCGAGAGGGATGAGTTCCCGAGTCTATGAGTGTTGTGGACAGCTCAGTCGTCGAGGGATGGCTGGAGAGAAAGGCAATGTGCTTGAGGCTTCACGATGATATTTCAACTAAAGGGGAGCGCTCTTCTATGACAGAAGACGTTCCTTCCACATTTGAACTTAGTAGTCGAAGAGGTGTCATGGTAAATGTGCGAGGAACGGTTCCGAGAGAGGTATCTATCAGAGGAATTTATTGAGCGTCATCTCAATGAGTTCAACGCCTTGCGATAAGGTGGTCGTAAGGTGCCTGAGTACGAGGAACATTTTATGGAGATGCTTTGGTATGCTTCACACCTAAATACCAAGAAAAATAAGGTCAACAGGTTCGTGTTTGGCCCTAATCAACATTTGCACAAAGGTTAGGATTTTGATGCCTCAAACCTTGCATGATTTCATTCAGAAGGCCCTCACAACAGAGGAGGAGATTATCAGTAGGGTTCAGAGAAGGACTCTGAAAAGACCAGTAGGGAAGGTGTCATATGGTGCACAACAACATCAGACATTATCTAGACATTCACCACGATATCGTGGCATCCAGAGAGGATCCACTTTCACTACACCTTGGTGACCAACGTCATAGTATTAGACTCCTTACTGAGGACCACAACACCAACAACAACGTCAACCACAACAACAATAGTTTAGGAAGGTTCAGTAGAATAGACCAGGGTTCCAGGCCGGTGGGCCATCATCTTCTACTTTGGGTACTAGGAGTATTGGATTGAAGAAAGGGTGTTGGACATGTGGGGAGCCACATTACCAATGCGACTGCCTAGTGGAGAGGAATGGATCATCTAGATCAATTACACCCACTACAGTGGGAGATTTGTCAAGGCCCATCGGATATAAGCAATGGTGAATAACTGCTAGGTAGAGCACTAGTGGAATGTGCTCGAAATATCACGTACCGTAGCTAACCATACCCTTAGTATTTTGATAGATCTCGGTGCTACCGAGAGTTTCATTTTTGTTGCAGCACTAAAATGAATTAAGGTATAGGAAGTCGAACATGATGAGTTTAACTTTGTAGAAATGTCTTATGGAGCCAAACAAAAGGTTGGTGGGAAGGTTACGGGCTATAGCCTTAACCTAGGAGATTTTTTCACCAGGGCCAATCTGTACATCATGACCTTAGGATATTATGAAGTTGTGATCTGTATGGACTGGTTGGAATCACATGAGGTGATACTCAACTGTAATACAAAACGTTTTAGTTTGGTTGATGATGAGGGGTTTTCCTCAGGTTCATCTCTTCCTTGTAGCTACAGAAGAACATGCACAAGGGATGTGAGCTTTATGCAATCCTTGCATTAAACAAGAAGGGAGTAGAAGAAGGTATAGAACAACTTCCAGTGGTGACAGAGTTTGTTGACATCTTCCCTGAGGAGATACTTGGGATGCCACCAAAGAGGGAATTGGAATTTACCATAGACCTAAAATCGGGGACTAAACTGATAGCAAGAACTCCTTATCAGATGTCAACCCCAGAGTTATAGAAGTTGAGAATGAAACTGAAGGAGTTTTTGGACTTTGGACTTATACATCCCAGTGTGTCATCATGAGGTGTGCCTGTTATCTTCATACAAAAGAAGGATGGGTTGTGGAGACTCTGTATTGACTATCATCAATTGAACAAATCAACGATCAAGAATCAGTATCCGTTTCCAAGGATTGATGATCTGTTTGATCATATGAAAAGTGCCATGGTGTTTTCAAAGATCGACTTGAGATCAAGATATCACTAGTTATGGATAAAGGAGGATGACATCCCTAAGACCACCTTTAAGACAAGATTTGTTCATTACGAGTTTATTGTTTTACCTTTTGTACTGACGAATGCCCCAAGGGTATTTATGAGTTTGATGAATGGGGTGCTCCGCAAATACTTGGACAAGTTCATCCAAGTATTCATTGACAATATTTTGAATTACTCTCAGATGATGCTGGATCATGAAGAACACTTCCGCTTGGTACTACAGTGTTTTCAAGAAAACAAATTGTATGAGAAATTCTCTAAATGCTTGTTTTATCAATCAAAGATTCACTAATTATCCCATGTCATCTCCGACGAAGGTATCGTTGTGGATCCAGTAAAGCTCAAGGCTATTATGAAATTTCCTACACCGACAAATGTCCCAGAATTGCATAGATTCATGGGTTTAGCGGGATACTATCGACGGTTCGTCGAGGGTTTTTTGAAGATAGCGAATCCGATTACGGAATTGCAGAAGAAGAACAAGAAGTTTGTTTGGACTGAGAAATGTGTGGAGGCATTTCGGAGGCTCAAGGAGCTATTGATGAAAAAACCAATATTGAAGGTACCTGACCTGGACGCGGAGTTCTTGGTATGCACTGACGCATCCAAAGAAGGCTTAGGCAGAGTCTTGATGTGAGATGGTCGAGTAATCATGTACATCTCGAAAAAGTTGAGAAGGCATGAGGAGAACTATGTGACACATGATTTGGAGTTGTTATCCATTGTTTACGCCTTGAGAGTTTGGAGACACTACCTTATTGGACATAAATTTGATCTAAAAATGGACCACTGTGGACTACAACAAATCTTTACACAAAGTGACTTGAACATGCGACAACGACATTGGTCAGAATTTCTTAGCGAGTATGATTTCAAGATTACTTACATAAAAGGAACAATGATCAAAGTGGAAGATGTGTTGAGTCGGGGACCATGCATATTTTTAGGGATTCCTTTTCATACAAATCTACATTGATGATAACCGGTACCAAGAGGTCAAGGATTTTATCGGACAAAACACAATAATGGTACCAAAATTTGAAGTATTTACTATGGACAATGATGGATTAATGAGATTTAAAAAGTTAAATTTACATACTGCCCAAAGACGAGTTGAGGAGTTTTATCCTAAATGAGGCTCACATAGCAGTGTACATGGCTCACCCAAGAGTCACGAAGATGAGGGAAGACCTTAAAACCTTATTCTTCTAAAAAGGAATGAAGGCCGACATAGTCAACTACATGGCCATATGTCTAGAATGTCAGTATGTGAAGGATGAACATAGATATCTGGCAGGATTATTACAGCCACACACACTTTTGGAATTGAAATGGGAGGTCATTTCGATGGATTTCATTACTGGATTTTCGCTGACAACAAGGAGACACGACTCGATTTTTGTGGTAGTTGACACTCTAACAAAGAGTGCTAATTTTGTTCCTATGCGTACAACGTATCAGGAATCTGACATATCTAGATTTTTCATTAGTGAGATTTTGAGGTTGCATGGCATGCCTAAGAGTAATATATTTGATCGAGGATCAATGTTTACTGGAATATTTTGGACTAGATTCCTAGAGGCATTGAGAACCCAACTTAACTTTTGTACTGCGTATCACCTAGATACAGATGGGTAGAACGAACGAACAAACAAAATATTGGAGGACATGTTTCATATGTACATTATGGACGAACAAAAGTGTTGGGAAGAATTATTTCCATTGGTAGAATCTGTATATAACAACAGTTATCAAAGCACCATTAATATGGCGCCTTTCAAGTTTCTTTATAGGCGACCATTTTAGATGCCTATGAGTTGGGATCGGCTTGAGGATAGGGTCTTGGTGGGACCATAAGCAATCCAAGAAATGCAAGATCAAATGAAAAAAATAATACAAAGGATAAAGGAAGTGCAAGATCGATAGAAGAGTTATGTTTATGCGCATTGTGTCGACCATAGTTATGAATTTGGCGATCAATTCCTCTTGCGGGTGAAACTGCATAAGATTTTGATGAACTTTGGATGTAGAAATTTTAATACAAATTATGTATTCCCTAGATTCTTTTGATCTAAAAATTATAAGCCACTATTAAATACATAATCGATTCTACTAATATTCTTGCGGAATTTAAAACATGATCACCAATTGCAATATCAAGAAGAAAGATCAATCACACATAACACATATGTTTTTACCTAGAAAGCATAAAGATAAAACCCCCATAATCATACATTATGTATATATCATGTATCATGAAACAATCTCATACAAAACTCTAATCCAAGAGCTCTCAGTACAATATACAATTGTCTCACACTATCATACAAAAATTAGCAAATGCATGTTCCAATTTATTGCCTCTAGACAACCTGCCTCCTCTGCGCAATCCTTCCTGATGGAAATCCATGCAATGAATGAATTCCTTTTTCCTAGGATGCACATTCCTCATGGGCACATCCACTGTGTGTGTGGTTTCATGAGTGCACTCACTAATGTCACAACTGATAGTCAAAATGTCCCTTTCACCTGTTATCTCAACTGGGTCTCCACTGGATCTGACATGCATGTAGTTAACAACGGTAAATATTTAGTTGCATGTGAGACCATTAATTGTGAATTAATTAATAATTAATTCACTAATATTTCACTAGTGTAAGTTCAATTACAACTAGTACAACTGAGCTTAACTCACTTAATTGAGTTAAACTACTTCACAACTCACATAACTAGACATCCAACTCTGTTACAACTTCGAATCACTCAGTTACAACTAATTTGACTTGCATGTCTATGTCTATGTCTATGTATACACTGTGAAGTAGGGGCTCCTACATTCTGTGAAACATCTAGTCTCAATCTATCAGCTTCTGTGGTGCACTTTCTACCATTTCTGATGGATGGATCTACATGAGTGGCTTCATCCACTCCATGAACCTCCTCATGTGGTGTTATAACCCTAAAATGCACCATACAGGTTTACCCGGCATCAGGCCAACTCATGCCTCTTCCTAGCCAAAGCCATGCTGAACAAATCCTCAAAAAACCTTCTAAAACAAGCAACCCGCGCCCTAACTTCTCACTGGGCACGAGAAACTGCTTGCTGTCCTTTTACTGCACGCGGGCATCCGCGGGCTAGCCCAAAACAGCCCGCGGGTACCTAACAAAGAAAAAAATCAGGAAAGTTTCCACCGGGACACAAGGCTTTTTGTTAGTTAACTGGAACTCCAAACCATGCATGGCCGAGAGTTCGCCAAAAACCCTAGCTCCTTCTAGCCTATAAAAGGAGGGGTAGGGGTACTATTCAAAGGAGAAAAAATCATAGCAAAGAAACTCTGCCAAATTGCCAAGCCAGTTGTGTCCCAACCCTTTAGCCTTGCCTCAAGCTTTAGGAGAAATTCATGCAGCATCAGTTGAAGGAAAACAAGAAGAGGAAAAGCCCAGGATCAGGATCGTGGAACGGTGACCGGCCTCATAAATCATTGTAAGTTGGTTCATATTGAAGTTAATAAAAAAAGATACTTTTCCCGTCCCGAATACATGAGTCTTATCTATGTTATTTGATTTGTGTTTTTATCTCTAACCTTAGAATATATCAGTAGCATGAATGCATAGTCTTGTCTTGATTGCAGGGAATCTTTTGGAAGGAGCAGCAGCAGCAAGGGGATAAGAAGCTCAACGGAGGATCTACTTCAACCATCGAAAAAAGGTTGGTTCATTCTTCTTTTGTGTGCATGTGGAAATCGGGGTTTCAGATTTGGGTAGAAGGTTAAAAGTTAAGTCTTGAGGGTCATGATCTACGTATAAGTTTAGAGCCCTAGCTTATTAGTCCGTAGGGTAGCATACCCCACAATAGAATTGGCAACTCCGCTGGGGATTTATATTTTACTCTTAGGGTTTCCTGGTTTGGTGAAAGATCTTTTGGTAGTTCAAAGGATTAGGTTTCAGTTTCTTTGTTGCTTTTTGTTTTCTGTTAGTCGAAAGCTAGCAGAGAGCCTGGTTATCAATACCAGTTCTCTTTGACTGACGCTCAACATTTTCTTTTCGGAACACACAGAGGTACCCGCGGCCTGCATAAGCCCTGCCCGCGGGTGACCCGTGCCCTAACCTTCTACAGAGCGTGGATATCCGTGTCCTGTAGTGGTTTCAGTAGCGTGTAGTGACCAGGAAGTTTAAGAGGCAGTCCCCTCTTCCCCTGTCAGAAGTTTATCTTCTCAGGGGGCTTTCTGAATCCTGTCTGGGTCTGA
>JZKD02S2105994.1:400491-436715 GCA_000966675.3 Picea glauca
AAATCGGGGTTTCAGATTTGGGTAGAAGGTTAAAAGTTAAGTCTTGAGGGTCATGATCTGCATATAAGTTTAGAGCCCTAGCTTATTAGTCCGTAGGGTAGAATACCCCACAACATGTGGCTGATCCAAATCTTGAGACTCATCTTTGGGAACCGACAGTTCCTCCTCCACATGTAAGTCTAGATCCCTCTCAAGTGACAACTGCATGGCTTTCCCCTCATCGAATTTTATATCCCGTCACATAACAATCATCTTAATGTTAGGAAAATACATACGATAATTATGGGATGTTTCTTTGTACCCCATGAATATCCCAACTTCAGCAGTCGGCTCCATATTCTTCTTAGCGTTCTTGGTCACATGAACATAAACAAATGAGCCAAAAATATTAAAATGAGAAACATTAGGTTTCTTACTAGTGAAAGCTTATTCAGGTGTACTCATGCCAAGTACTCTATGAGGACAATGGTTTTGCACATAAACCATAGTGTTGCATGCTTCTGCCCACAAATGCATTGGTAGGCCCTGATCATGCAACATCGCTCGTGTTGCACCCACGATTGTTATGTTCTTCCTCTCCGCGACCCCATTTTGTTGTGGGTTATGAGGCGCTATGATTTCTCTTTGAATTAATTCTTTGTTGCAGAAGTCTTTGAATTCATTAGATATGTATTCTCCATCATTATCTCTCCTCAGAGCCTTCACTTGCTTCCTTGAATATTTCTCCACCAATGCTTTAAACTCATATAACTTTGAGAATGTTTGATCCTTCTTCTGCATGAAGATGATCCAGCATTCACAAGAAAAGTCATCAACAAAAATAACATAATACTTATGTTTTTCTGTTGAAGCAACCGAGAATGGTCCACACACATCTGTGTGAATTCTCTCCAGGATCACCAAAGCACAGTTCTCCTTTTCATGAAAGGTGGACTTTACATACTTCCCCATGGTGCAACCCTTGCACTGATATAACTGATCAAGTGTTCCCATTGAATGTCCAATAAATATTTTCTACATGATTTTCAAGGCTCCATGATGAAGATGGCCCAATTGCATGTGCCATAATTCACCCTCATCCTGGATCACAAATTTTTTTCCTTGTCGATCATGGCAGTGCAACCATCTACCTCCATCTTGTAGATATTATTAACTCAAATCCCTATCTTCTTGACTTGACCCATTGTTTTCTGTCACAGGAAATATTTTCCATAGCTGAAAACAATGTCATAGCCTTTGTCCTCCAACATTGTGACTGAGACCAAGTTTTTCTTCAGACCTGGAACATGCATAATGTTGAAACATTTATTAAGTTTTTTATCTTCAAAAAGCATAACCCTCACTATCATTTCCAAAAGGCCAGTACCGAAATCTCGACAAGCTTTATTCTTCAAATAATAAAAGGAAAAAAAACAAAAATGTTATAAAAGTCCTGACGCGCTTTCTGTAAAGTTATTTTTTAAATCACGAAAATCTTAAACCCTAAATAAGTTAAGACTAACTTTTAAAAATTTTTTGGGGTTCGAGGTTTACTAAGAACATATGTTTTAATGCATTTCCAATCGCGGAATCTCGATCCCTGATTTCCTAAAATATGGAAGTTACCAATTATTAAATACTACATTAATCATATCGCAATTTTGGAAATCGAGATTCAACGATAACATACCTCTTGTCAACATGATCCCCAAAATCCTGAAACACAAAGTCTCGATTCATAATCTGTTTTTAAACTGAATTAATCATGTTTTGGAAGTTAGTCCTTAATCCTGATTAATTAATTCACTAATACAAAAATTTAAGGCTTAAGTTAATCGTATCGTGATTTCGGGATTTGTGGTTCATTGATGACATACCTTTTGTAGACACGATCCCTGAAACCCCAAAAGAATCAAAGTGGGTTTAATACTGATTAATTAATTTACTAAAACAAAGTTAAATCCTAATTTAAACTTGTCGTGATTTCGCAATTTCAGAAATTGGGATTCAGCGATAACATACCTCTTGTCAACACGTTCCCCGAAATCCTGAAACATGAAGTCTCGACTCTTAATCTATGTTTAGTCTAAATTAATTATGTTTTGGAAGCATGATTAATGACAATCAAACTTTTTAGGTTTATTCACGTTTCGGTTTCTGATTGAATGAAATTTTCTGAATTTTGAATTCAAAAGCGCCAAAATGCGGCCTCTTGAATAAAGGATAACTGATGATATGTGACACTAATGCGTATCTTAGTAAATATCCACTACATTCAATGTATTGAATTCTTGCCAACTGCGTCAGTACCTTCATCGTCAAATGAATTAAAAGAGAGTTTAAATGTTTGCGTTTCACAACATATTATGTTTCATACTATCAAGCATAAGACGCATTTAACTGATCTCATATAGTCATTTTTTGTGATAGGTTTTCCATCCAACATAAATTCATGGCACAAAAGAAATCACCAAAGAAGAGTGAAGATACAGAGGAGATGCATAACCCAGAAGGAGATATCATATCCAACACTATGCCGCACACCAATGACTCAATTAAATCCTGGACACAAATCTCTGAATTCCTGGATTACGAAATCAAGAATTCTCCTACTGATTCTGAGAATCACTTTCAGGATATAGCAGAATTAGAGCTTCATAAGATTGAAATGCACCCTCAGCTTATGGAATTCAACGACATGATCAATTGGGCCTTGGAAAAGGTTGATATCCTGACAGGAATCATTTTAAATGATCAAGGGGTCATTGTTGGCTCATTCAGGCCAGAACATATTCAAGTAATGTATAAACTCTCACCAAATCCTAAGTACATTTATAATGCCGAGTTTTTAGCTGAATTTCAAAGGAAGGAGTCTACTGAGGCAGACCGAACTTATCCTGATTTAATGAGAGAATGGTGGAGATGTCCATCAAAATTTAGGGCCGATACTCATGGGGTTTATGCCATAACATCATTGAACAAATACATGGTCTATGTAGCCAGTATGTTGTGTATACTTTTTGGAAAAAAGAATCCTTGCCATTTTCCTGCAGAATGGGTGCCCTTTTTAGAAGGAGCTTCAAAAGGATACAATTTTAACTAGACTAAGATTTTGTCTGATAACCTAGCTCAAGAAGTTTCAAATTATAGAGTTGCAAGATCTAAAGGTCATCCAGTGGCCTTTCACATGTCAGCGTACATTATGGACGCAATCTTCTTTGTGACTCCTTTTCCCCTAATGAATTGGAGTTGGAACATAACCTGCCCCGAACCCATTCACGAGTACCACTATCTGTTATGGGAAGAAAATTCTATGAATGTGTTTTATGAAATTTGTCATTTTATAGTAATTCCAATGCATAAAATGTTTTATGGTTGTGAACCCCCTCGCATTTCTGATCCAGTCTCAGGAAGTATCAAAGAAATAGTCGACTGGTTTGTTGATGAAAACTTCTCTTACATTAGGGTTTATGGTTGCTCAATCCCCCCTCACGCACTTCCAAAATTCCTCCCGGACAGACTTGTATTGAGGTAGGTAGCACATCAAATAGTGAAAGGTGGTATTGGAATAGAGCTAAAGGAATCTCAAAAGAAATCCTAGCTAATCTTCCCTGTGTATGTCGGGATATTTTCATTACTAAACCTAGGCCATTCTAAAGTGGAATCTGAAGCACTAGAAGAAATAAAACTGGTAAATATTGAGCAAAGAAAGCATGACCCTTATCAATTAGTAAGAAAACATTTGATGCACTGTAATATGAAAGCTTATGAATATGAAAAATCTGTTTATGATGATATATTCAAGGAGGTTAAAACTTATGAGGAGGTATTGAACACGGTACGAGCCTTATCACCCGATTTACAGATTGGTTTCATGTCCTTCCAAAGTCACATATGAAGTTGTTTGCCAAAACTTTTGCAGGGTGAATCCACGACCCCTCCTCTAGAGAAGGAAGGGCCTCCCCCAGGCTTTGAAACAGATGTACAGGATAAAGAAAATACAAAGGGAAAAAATGAAGGAGATTGAAACGCCTTCACAAGAAAGAGAAGTTCCTTAGACAGAAAAATTAGAGGCAGGGAAAGGAAAGGAGTTGGAAACACACTCAGAAATCTCTGAAAATTTTCCCAAAAAAGTAGGAGGAATAGCATCGACGGAACTTGGAAGTCCCATTACTTCTTTGACTCCATTGCAATCTACTTATGGAAATCCCCAAGAGGGAGTTCTATACATTAGTGATCTTGAGCCTATTTCTAGAGATGAGATTCCTTCCTCCGATTATTTTTTCAGTAAAAAGAGAAAGGCTATCCTAAAATAGGAAATGCATCTAAGAGGCGATATGATGATTAAAAATCACAAGATCATTATAGATGGACACAAACTTAAAGAGGGAGAATTCGCTACAGAAATAGCAGGCACAATGGGAGCCTTAGCATCAGAAAATTTATACTATGTGGGTAGTTTGACAACTATGTTGGAGCAGAAAGATCAGATGATAGCTCAGCTACAGAGTCAATTAAAGGAGACTGAAAGAAATATCAGTTGGGAGATAAAAAAGGGTCTAGAACGAGCTAGATTAAATGACATTCAAGAGATTCAAAAACTGAAAACAAGCTTAGAAGAAGAAAATCAGAAAATACAAGTCACTCAAGAACAGGTCCTACAGCAAGGGGAAATGAATAAACAATTACAAGATAAGATTAATTCCATTCAAAATCAAGTGGTAGAGCTCGAAATATTCCAAACCCAGACACTGCAAATACATACAAAGATAGAAAAAGAGCAACAAGGAGTGTTATTAAAGCTGAGTTTAGTCAGAATTATTTTCTGGGAACAAGTAAATCTTTGGAGAGTATTCTCATGAAGGAGAGAGAAGTGAAAGCAACCAGAACAACCTTTCAAAAAGCAGTGGCTCTTTCAACAAAAGAGGAGGTCAGAGAGATTCAAAAGATATCTATTTCAGAGCTGATTAAAGGTGATATAATACTCAAGGTGTGGGAGGCAAACCTCATAGAAAACAAGAAAATAACCAGAGAAGTTAATGACAACTGTCAAGGAATTTTTTACCTTTTAGAGAAAACTTCACTGAACATTGGATAAAATGTATGTACAGGGTTGTTAGGAGAAATTAACATTGTCAAGCATCAGTTAAGATTCAAAGAGGATCTGGAAGAAATTCAGGTAGAGATTCCACAAATAAAGGTAATCAATGTCACTCAAATTGACAAATGGATATTAATGCCTAACTTAAAGCTACAAACTATTAATTTCATGAGAAAGATAATCGAAGACCATCTGCCAGAACTGTAGAGAAAACTTTTCTTATTTGAAGCAAAGGATATTCCAGAAGCTCCCAGAGTTTTAGTGTAGTTTCTGAGAAAATGTATTCGTTGTCTAAAACTAGAAGGAGGAGGTTCATCAACGTAGACATGAAATACTGTTTTGAAGATTTTCATCATTGGAATAATAAAGAAGTTTGAATAGAAATGTAAATGGTTCAACATTACTCATTCATGTAACCGTTAGTCTTAGGAATTTAGTTAATCACCAACGGGAAAAATGTTTGGTGATCTTGTATAAATATAATTTCACAAGACTGAGAAAAGGCATTTCGTTTTTTGGGAGCCGATTGAATTATAAGTTTTCTGATTTACAATGATATAGATAATGCAAAAGAGATTCTGAATTATGTCACCTTGAAGCTATGTGTTCCTTCACTCTATTTTCAATATCTTTCAATATATTTTATTCCACGTCTTTCTAATGAATGATCAACTATAGTTTAATTCAAAATTCTACTGTAGTTTGAATTTATTTGATCATCTAATCATTTACATTTTTTCATCTTTGATTGCTATCAACAGTTTCAAGACCTGTAGGTCTGTTGGATGGTTATATCTTATATTCCATTAGAAAATTTGTTTTTCTCCACTTCTTTTGTTATGATATGATATTCTTTCAAGATTAAAGCCTCATATTCTCCAACAATGTTTCTTTGTTTTTATTTTAATATTCTCAAATCACTTCAAGTAGAGGAAACAACCTTTATTGTTATTATGTTATTATTTTGAGTTTCAAAATTCCTTTTCTATTTCATCCCACAAAACTAAAGCAACAATTTCTAAATTTTTTTATAATTTAATAAAATTTTAATCCTCATGACTGTCCCAAGTAATAGACAACCGAACATAGAACCCGACCTACAGGATCAGACTAGCATTGCTTTGAACTTGTTTAATACTATACTACAAACAACGACTACCCAAGTCAAATTAGAACGTTCATGGGTAGTTATTAAGAGAGAAACCAACATCCAAGAACAATGGGAAGCTAGACAGAGACAATTGAGAAACCAGCTCTGATTTACCCTTCGCAACTGATTCTTACTCCTTAATTCTCTTTATTTTTCGAATGCCTTGACAGTATACTTTAGATCCTTAAAGTATAAACTTAGGAACAACATCCTTTTGGCGACATTGTCGGGGAAGGAAGAAACGAAACTTTTCCCTGGGAAGAACGACATTGACACTTTCTTTCTTTGATAGTGAACAAAGATAGAAAACCTTCTAAGGGTACCTTTATTTTTTACTTGGCGACTCCACAATAAGTAAATTGGCTATTAGCTGAAAGAACACTAGAAGGAACCCAGACGACAAGAAGACCTCGCCAGTCTCTGATCCATAAAATATTTTAAAATCACGAAGATCCCTTAGACAAATCATTTCACCCATACATACTATTTGTCAGCCTGATTTTACACAGTTGAACATTATGGAAACACTTGAGAGATACATCTCCCTTCCCCTCTCATACGATTCATTCTCTTTTCCTGAGGTATTTTCCCTAGATTTCCGTGAGCCTTCTCCTCACACATTCCAAGATTTAGCCTCAAATCTATCAATGGTTGCACATGGAGATGTTGGAGCTGCGGGTGGTGCCCCAGGAGGACTAGTAGGCAACTAAGCATTGCTTCCTGGAATCTTTGCTAAAGTAGTTGCTAGATATGCCCCCCTTGTCCTCCCAATTCCCCTACATGACCTTCTCGAAAATTATATGAAAATCCTTCCCAAATTTACAGGGGAAGGAGATTTGACCGCTCAAGAGCACATAAACGTTTTTTACCAATTTGACGACATCCTCAGAATAGAACACGAAGATTTCTATTCTAGACTCCTCGTTCAGACTTTCAAAGGACAGGTGAGGACCTATTTTCAAGCCTTAGCATCCAGATATCTAAGATCTTATGAATAACTTGAAAAATCTTTTATTAGACAATGGGGGGAGAGGAGGGACCACCTCTATTACCTAGCTCAATTTGGAGCCCTTAGAAAGAAAAATTCAGAATCAGTTCTAGAATTCACGCAAAGGTTTAACAAGTTGTATAATAAAATCCCGATCGGGGTCAAACCTTCTCAACCCACAACAAAGGTGACTTTCACTGGAGATTTTGATCCTAATTCCACTCTACTATTGAGAGAAAGGAGATCAGTAGATCTCACGAAAATGCAAGATGATACTCTAGAAATCAAATCGAACATGATGGCGTCAAGGAAATTAAAAGTTAAAATAGAAACCGAGAACAAAGAAAATAGGAAATTCAAAGAACAAGGTGGATCCTCAGGATCGGGTAAATCCTCGAGAGATAAAATAGATGATATGGATACGGTAATTAGAGAAATTTCAAATAATATCTCAAAATTAGAACTTGATAAATAAAAAGGGGATAATTTTCCTAGGAAGGATTTTAGAAGGAATCCTGATCCTCAGGCCCCACAAAAAACAGTTAAAAATGAAGATAAAAAAATCCCAACCCCCTTCAAAAGTAAAAACTTCATTGGAGAGTAAGATCTAGAATATTTTGAAGAGTTTGATGAGGATATTAATAATCTTGGTGACGATAATAAATCACCTTATTTATCGAGACAAGATTACAAAAAATCCTTAAATAAGGAAATTAGATCGGAAGAAAATGTTAGCAACGATATGTCTAAAGATTTGGCCAATCAGGATATCGCAGATGATATTATAGCCAAAATACATGAGAAATATAATTTAAGACCTAGGAACAAGAGTCTTCCAACCATATCAACAAAAAAGATCTTGTCTAGGGGAGAAACTGATGAAGAAGCTCCAAAGGTTGCTGACAAATAGACTGCAAAAACTCACACCGCTGACACGCAACCTGTCAAGCCAAAGTCAGTAGAAACACCCACCACAAAACCACAGGTCCCTGTGAGTGAAATCAATTCCACACCATAAAGAAAAGCTGAAAAGAAAGGAATGGAGGCCCCAAACATAGAGAGCAAAAAGGCTCTGGGAAATTTTAGTCTCGAAAATAAGATAAACAAAATCAAAATCCCTATCCCACTTGTCGAACTGGCTAAGAATCCCATATACAGAAAAAAAATTGCCAAGATGATTATCTTTTCAGAAGACAAAAGTCAAGCCGATGTCATCAACTTAGAAGATGACAAGCCGAACATAGTTTTTGGTCCGCATTTTGAAGGTGCGAGAGACATTGTTGCCCCCTTCTATATCACATCGGCCTTGTTCAACCACCTACTTCATAACTTCATGCTAGATTCTAGAGCATCCCACAATGTGATTCCAAAAGCCATTATGGAGAAACTAGGTCTCGAAATCACCAGGCCATATGGAGACTTATATTCATTTGATTCAAGAAAGGTCAAATGCATAGGTATGATGAAAGACCTGGTGGTCAATCTGGCACAAATACCTGCAAAAATCATTCTTATGGATGTAGTTGTCACCGACATCCCTCTGAATTATGGTATGATGTTATCTAGGTCATGGGGTGCCAAGGTTGGAGGATCTCTTGATCTTGACATGACATACGCTATGATTCCAGTTTTTGGAGGAAAATACACACGTCTTTATAGAGAAACTAGGTTGACATTCATGGTAGGTGATCCACATAACCCAAATAAGAACCCTATATATATTTCTGATCAAGATTTAGGAAATTGTATCTTATCTATTGATGATGATTTTGATGTAGGTATAAACGAAATTTGTACAGAAGAAAAAATAGAAAAAGAAAAAATAAAAAAAAAGTATATAGCACTGGTGTATGGAAGATGTTTTTTGACGATGCTTCATCTTACCTTGGAGCTGGAGCTGGGGCACTCCTTGTGGCTCCTGATGATCAATTTGTAATCCCCTTTTCCTATAGGCTATAATGGAATGTGGACTGCACAAATAATATATGCTAGGATGAAGCCTTAGTGCTAGGATTAGAAGCCGCTAGGATAATGAAAATAAAAAACCTCGAAGTCTTTGGTGACGCTGAGCTAATCATAACATAGGTAAACCGACAGTACCAGGCCAAACATCCTAGGTTGAGGTCCTACAGGAATTGCGTCTGGGATCTGATTGACAATTTCTTCTCCTCTGTCAAGGTTCTTTTCATTACAAAAACTGAAAACCAATAAGATGATGCGTTAGCCAAAGAAGCCTCAACGTTCACACCTCCCGCTGCGCTTAAACTAAAGTATCACATAAAAATGAGGCACCAGCCTTCTATACCGAATAACATACAGCATTGGCAAGTCTTTGAGGACGATGAACAACTTCGCAAATTTTTGGAATCAATAGACCAGTTTTCCAAAACGCACGTTGACCAAGAAAACCAAAATGAGCCCATTTGGATCATGCAAGAAGGAGAGGATCCTCAAGAGTTTCACAATAAAATCATGAATCACCATATTATTGTTCTTAAAAATAACAAGATACCCAAGGGCCTGATTCCCTTGGAAAGATCATTCAATCAAGATGATATCCCTTCAAAATCCACCCTACAGCCTCAACCTGAAGAGGTTGAGGACTGTGACATAGGTACTACAGAAAACCCTTGGTTGGTGAAGCTATTCAAATATCTATCCCCATAAACCAAAAATAAATACGCAGAGTTTCTTAGAAAGTACAAAGGCATTTTCACTTGGTCATATGAAGAGCTGATAACCTATGACACTTATGTGATCGAACATAAGATACCCCTAAAGCATGGTGTCAAACCCTTTAGACAAAAAATCAGACAAATCAATCCTATTTTATTTCCTGTGATTGAAAGAGAAGTCAAAAAACTCCTGGATGCAAAAATAATTGTACCATTGAGATACTCTGACTGGGTAGAAAACCTGGTCTCGGTTAGAAATAAAAATGGGGAAACTAGACTGTGTGTTGATTTCAGAAATCTAAATAAGTCATCCCTCAAAGATAATTACCCCCTACCTAAAATGGATCATGTTTTAGAAAAAGTAGTTGGGGCAAATAGGATGTCAATGATCAATGGTTTTTTCGGGTACAATCAAATCGTCGTCTGTGAACACGATAAAGAAAAGATAGCCTTTACCACCCCTTGATGTACATTTATGTATGACAAGATGCCTTTTGGTTTAATGAATGCAGGTGCTACTTTCCAACGGGCTATGGATATCACTTTCATTGGTGAAAGAGACAAATTTGTGGTTATCCATCCTGATGATCTAACTATTTTTCCTAAATCTGATGAAGATCATCTGATACATCTCAAGCAGACGTTTGAGAAATGTTGAAAGTTTGGTTTGTCTTTAAACCCCAAAAAGTCTCACTTTGCTATGCAATAAGGTAAACTCTTGGGCCATATTGTGTCTCAATATGGAATTAGAATTGACCCTAAAAGAGTTGAAGCTATAGACACAATAAATATTCCTAGGAATGTAAAAGAGATTCATTCATTCTTAGGAAAAATAATTTTTTTGAGGAGATTCATTCCAAACTTTGTTGAAATGGTGAAATTGATCATAGATATGCTAAAGAAAAACAACAAAGTGAAATGGACAGAAGAAGCTAAAGCATTGTTCGCACACATAAAAAAGGTTATAAGCGAGGCACCCGTACTATCAAGCCCTGATTATCCAAAGGATTTTATTATTTTCTCATTTGCCTCCGAACACACACTCGCCGCGGTTCTCCTCCAAAAAAATGAAGAAGGTTTCGAGCAACCGATAGCCTTTTTTAGAAAAAGTCTTAGAGATTCCAAACTTAGATATAATATAATGGAAAAACATGCATATGCTATGGTGAAGGTGTTAAAATCTTTCCGAACCTATGTGTTGCATTCTAAGGTGATTGTGTACGTACCCACTAGCTCCGTAAAAGATATTTTGGTTCAGTCCGACAGTGATGGCAAAAGAGGATGGTGGCTTGCCAAAATCCAAGAATTTGACTTGGAGATAAAACCAACAAAACTAGTAAAGGGGCAAGGTTTAGCTAAATTCTTAACTGAATCAAATTTAAGAGCTCTTGGAATAAATGGCTTACAGGGAGGTGAAGAGTGTGTGGACATGAACGATCTCGATGAACAAATAACTGAAGTCAGAATCGAAGAGAATTTTGTTTCATTAGATTGGTACAAAGACATAGTGTCCTACCTGTTGACCTTGAAGTGCTTGAGTTACTTACCCCCATCCAAAGCTAGAATACTGAAGTTACATGTGGTCAAGTACTGTATATCTGAAAGACAATTGTATTGGAAGGACCCACATGGCTTCCTGTTGGTTTGTTTGGTCAAATCAGAAACATAAAAGGTCATAAGCCAATTTCACGAAGGAGTGTGTGGAGGACACCACGCCTAGAGGGAAATGGCTTATAAGATCCTGAGGGCAGGGTCTTATTGGCCCAAAATTTTCTCAGACGTCAATGCCAAGGTCCAATTTTGCAACCCTTTCCAATTTCTCTCAGGAAAACATAAAATCCCAACAATGCCATTGGTTTCAGTCAAAATGAAAGCTCCTTTTCAGCAATGGGGATTAGATTTCATAGGTGAAATTAATCCTCATTCTAGCGCTCAACATAGATGGATCCTGACTGCTACAGATTACTTCACCAAATGGGTGGAAGCTATTCCAACTAGAAGGGCTACTGATTCGGTGGTAATATATTTCTTAGAAGAGAATATTTTGTCTAGATTTGGCTTCCCTCGAAAGATAGTCACAGATAACACACAGGCTTTTAAATATATGGCTATGGTCATTTTTTGCCAAAAATATAATATTGTGCTTGGTCATTCCACAACATACTACCCTCAGGGAAATGGTTTGGCTGAGTCTTCAGACAAGAGCCTAATCAATATAATTAAGAAAGTGCTGAGCAAAAAAAAGAAATCTTGGCATGTGCATTTGAAATACACACTGTGGGAAAATCGGATAGGCATGAAAAAGTCTATCGGTACTTCTCCTTTCTAAATGGTGTACAGGACCGATGTAGTGTTACTTATAAATCTATCTTTTCCCGTAATGAAACTTTGGCAATATGAGAAGGAAGAACCAAATCATGTCACAAGAAGGATAAATCAGCTGATTGAAGTCCAACAGCACAGGGCCAAAGTAGACGAAAGGTTGCACAAATACAAGGACGACATGAAAGCTCTATTCGATCGTAAATCCAAAGACAGAGATTTTCTCCCAGGAGATTTGGTTTTAAAATGGGATGTGAGGAAGGAGGACTCAACAAAACATGGTAAATTCAATCACATCTGGTACGGACCGTTCAAGGTAACAACTCCTGAAGGAAAAAATTCATTTTTGTTAGAGAACTTGGATGGTAAAATCCTCAACGCCCCTATCAATGGGCATTATTTAAAACATTATATGGAATAATTGGTTTCAAAAATTCCCACTGTATATACCATTTTATTTTCCTTTTTATTTCATGATTTCCTTTGGTAAGTCTTCTTCCCAAAAAAAAAATAAAAAAATAAAAAAATAGGTTAATATTTTTCTAGAAGTAGGGATACAAAATTTTCAATGTATTCAATTCTTTTAAAATCCTTGATACTCTTCATATTGTTCCCTTATAGGATTTTTGCTGGCAGCCCGACAAGCAAAAGTAGAAAATAGACAACCTTATATTGGAAGATAAATTCACCGAAAATAGGTGATAGATAAGATTTTCCGTTATTTCAAAAGAGAATGAAAATGGTAAGGCAAAGGTGTGAATTCCAGAAAAGTCTATTTTTTCAAACAAGGGTTTTTTAAAAAAAAGGTGTGATGATTGTCTCATAAGTGTGATATGTCACTAAAAGAATGATTTCAAAATCTAGGCCCTAAGAGTTTCACCTAAAATAAGATAAGAGGTAATTTAAATAAACAAAGAGAGAAAAGTGTCTCCGAGAAAGAGTTCCAAGAGTTGGGTTTAATTCATGACCCCTGTTTTTTGATTTCCAAGTCTTTCTCCGTCACCCCTTTCTACCCTCGGTTTTGCCTTCTTAAAAGACCAAATATCTTTCTGGGTTTCCCATAGAGGGAGAAGAGATTACGTCTTAGCTTTGGAAGATAAAAAACAATTCTTAAAAGGTAGACCAATCCTCATAACTCCTCACTCTTCGACTAAACAAAGTTATGCTTAGGCCGATCCTGACTCTCCTAGGTTTCTTAATAGTTTTCTAAAAATTTAGGCTTTCTTGAAGGAAGACCCCTGGAATTAATCTCCCCCTTTTTCCCTGCGGACTAAGGTGCTTTGAAAGTTAAAAAAGGGTTGGTTCAGGGTAATCAAAGAAAGTTGACAGACCTAAACTGCAAATTTTACACAGATACCATCCCTGGTATACTTACTACCACTGATTGCCCCCAGTTTGTGTTCAAAAAGTAAAATATAAGATAGATGGTGAAAGGAAATTCATATTTGATTGCCCCCATCTAGTACAAGAAGATGATGAAAGGAAATTCATTTAAATGATTGCCCTCATCTCAACATTTAAATGCATAATTATGATTCAAAGTGGTGAAAGGAAATTCAGTAAAAAGGGACAGATAACTTCACCAGGGTACTAAATAGGCTTGCTGGTAGTGAAGCAATATCTGAGGTATCTGTAAGGCTGTCATACATAATTTTCACTCTACTCTTGTTAACGGCCTTTTCGAAACCAGATCTACATCCCAAGTCCAAACAGGGCTCCCCAATAAAAAACATGAAATTCACTTCGTTTGATGCAAGCCAAAAGCCGCAAGATCTGTTGGATTCCCTAGGATTGTATTGATCATCTTAAAGTAAACTTAAATTCAATAGCGAGAAGGAGAAGATCAAGAATGGAGCTGCAGCTAAGTTTACAATGTTGAGAGTTTTGAAAATATTTTCAGAAGTCAACACGAAATCTTTTTTTCCCTCTGTATCTCCTTCCTAAGCAAGTTCTATAGAAAGAATCCATTGACTCCATTTACCCAATAAAGGCACTAAGTCTATCTATTCTCCTCGTGCCACAAGGAGACGAGGTCCCCAACTGGAGCCTATGTTGAAACATTTATTAAGATTTTTATCTTCAAAACTAAAACCTTCCTTTTTCAGGTTTTGGCTTTTCATAAAGCATAACCCTCACTATAATTTCCAAAAGGCCGTTACCAAAATCCCGACAAGATTTATTCTTCAAATAATAAAAGGAAAAAAACCAAAAATGTTATAAAAGTCTCGACGTGCTTTCTGTAAAGTTATTTCTTAAATCATGAAAAGATTAAATCCTAAAGAAGTTAAGACTTACTTTTAAACGTTTTTCGAGGTTCGGGGTTTACTGAGAACATATGTTTTAAAGCATTTCCAATTGTGGAATCCTGATCCCCGATTTCCTGAAATGTGGAAGTTACTAATTATTAAAGACTACATTAATCATATTGCAATTTCAGAAATCAGGATTCAACGATAACATACCTCTTGTCAACATGATCCCCGAAATCCCTAAATCCGAAGTCTCGACTCATAATCTGTGTTTAAACTGAATTAATCTTGTTTTGGAAGTTAGTCCTTAATCGTGATTAATTAATTCACTAATATGAAAAGTTAAGGATTAAGTTAATCGTATCACGATTTTGGGATTCGTGGTTCATCGATGACATACCTTTTGTCAACGTGATCCCCGAAACCCTGAAAGAATCAAAGTGGGTTTAATACTGATTAATTAATTTACTAAAACAAAGTTAAATCCTAATTTAAACTTGTCGTGATTTCGCAATTTCGGAAATGGGGATTCAACAATAACATACTTCTTGTCAACACGTTCCCCAAAATCCCGAAATGGGAAGTCTCGACTCTTAATCTTTGTTTTGTCTAACTTAATTTCGTTTTGGAAGCATGATTAATGATAATCAAATGTTTTAGGTTTGTTCACATTTCGGTTTCCGATTGAATTAAATTTTCTGAATTTTGAATTAAAAAACGCCAAAATGTGGCCTCCTTAATAAAGGATAACTGATGATATGTGACACTAATGCATATCTTAGTAAATATCCACTGCATTCAATGTATTGAATTCTTGTCAGCTGCGTCAATACCTTCATCGTTAAATGAATTAAAAGAGAGTTTAAAGGTCTGTGTTTCGTAACATATTTTGTTTCATACTATCAAGCGTAAGATGCATTCAACGGAGCTCATTCACTCCTTTTCTGTGACAGGTTTTCCATCTAACATAAAGTCATGGCACCAAAGAAAGCACTGAAGAACAGTGAAGATACAGAGGAGATGCATAACCCAGAAGGAGATATCATATTCGACACTATGCCGCATGCCATTGACTCAATTAAATCCTGGACACAAATCTCTAAATTCCTGGATTACGAAATCAAGAATTCTCCTACTTATTCTGAGAATCACTTTCAGGATATAGCAGAATCAGAGCTTCATAAGATCGCAGTGCGCCCTTGGCTTATGGCATACAACGACATGATCAATTGGGCCTTGGAAAAGGTTGATATCCCAACAAGAAGCATTTTAAATGATCAAGGGGTCGTTTTCATCTCATTCAGGCCAGAACATATACAAGTAATGTATAAACTCTCACCAAATCCTAAGTACATTTATAATGCCGAGTTTTTAGCTGAATTTCAAAGGAAGGAGTGTATTGAGGCAGACCGAACTTATCCCGATTTAATCATATAATGGTGAAGATGTCCATCAAATTTTAGGTTTGATACTCATCGGGTTTATGCCACAACATCTTTGAATGAATACATGGTCTATGTAGCCATTATGTTGTGTAGACATTTCGGGAAAAAGAATCCCTGCCATTTTCCTGCAGAATGGGTGCCCTTTTTAGAAGAAGCTTCAGAAGGATACTCTTTTAACTGTAGTAAGATTTTTTCTAATAACCTATCTCAAGAAGTTTCAAATTACAGAGTTGCAAGATCTAAAGGTCAGGCAGTGGCCTTTTACATGTCAGCGTACATTATGGACACAGTCTACTTTGTGACTCCTTTTCCCCTGATGAATTTGATTTGGAACATAACCTGTCCCGAACCCATTCACGAGTATCAATCTGTGCTATGGGAAGAAA
This sequence comes from Picea glauca, assembly GCA_000966675.3. Lineage (NCBI taxonomy): Eukaryota > Viridiplantae > Streptophyta > Pinopsida > Pinales > Pinaceae > Picea > Picea glauca. The sequence goes on from JZKD02S2105994.1 coordinate 416,787, forward strand.
ATGTTAAGAATGTGTTTTACGAAATTTGTCATTTTATAGTAATTCCAATGCATAAAATTTTTTATGGCTGTGAACCCCCTCGCATTTCTGAGCCATTCCTGGGAAATCTGAAAGAAATAGCCAACTGGTTTGTTGATGAAAACTTCTCTTACATTAGGGTTTATGTATGCTCAATACCCCCTCACACACTTCCGAAATTCCTCCCAGATAGAATGGTATTGAGGGAGGTAGCACATCAAATAGTGAAAGGTGGTATTGGAATAGAGCTAAAGGCAGCTCAAAACAAATCTTTGCTAATCTTCCCTGTGTATGTCAAGAAATTTTCATTACTAAACCTAGGCCATTCTAAATTGGAAGCCAAAGAAATAGAAGAAATAAAACTGGTAGATATTGAGCACAGAAAGCATGACCCTTATCAATTAGTAAGCAAACATTTGATGCACTATAATATGAAAGCTTATGAATACGAAAAATCTATTTATGATGATATATTCAAGGAGGTTAAAACTTATGAGGAGGTATTGAACAGGGTACGGGCCTTATCACCCGACTTCCAAACTAGTTTCATGTCCTTCCAAAGTGACAGGTGAAGTTGTTTGCCAAACATTTTGTAGGGTGAATCCATGACCCCTCCTCCAGAGCAGGAAGGGCCTCCCCCAGGCTTTGAAATAGATGTACAGGATAAAGCAAATACAAAGGGAAAAAATGAATGATATTGAAATGCCTTCACAAGAAACAGAAGTTCCTCAGACAGAAAAATCAGAGGCAGGGAAAGGAAAGGAGTTGGAAACACCCTCATAAATCCTTGAAAATTTTCCCAAAAAAGTAGGAGGAACAACATCGATGGAACTTGGAAGTCCCATTACTTCTTTGACTCCATTGCAGTCTACTTATGGAAATCCCCAAGAGGGAGTTCTATACATTAGTGATCTTGAGCCTATTTCTAGAGATGATATTCCTTCCTCTGATTATTTTTTCAGTAAAAAGAGAAAGGCTATCCTAAAACAGAAATGCATCCAAGAGGAGATATGATGATTAAAAAGCACAAGATAATTATAGATGGACACAAAATTAAAGAGGGAGAATTCGCTACAGAAATAGCAGGCACAATGGGAGCCTTAACATCGACAAATTTATACATTGTGGGTAGTTTTACAACTATGTTGGAGTATAAAGATCAGATGATAGCTCAGCTTCAGGGTCAATTAAAGGAGACTGAAATAAATATCAGTTGGGAGATAAAAAAGGGGCTAGAACGAGCTAGATTAAATGAAATTCAAGAGATTCAAAAACTGAAAGCAAGCTTAGAAGAAGAAAATCAAAAAATACAGGTCACTAAAGCACAAGTCCTACAGTAAGAGGAAATGAATAAACAATCACAAGATAAGATTAATTTCATTCAAAATCAAGTGGTAGAGATTGAAATCTTCCTAGCCCAGGTACTGGAAATACATACAAAGATAGAAAAAGAGCAAGAGGGAGTGTTATTTAAGCTTGAGTTTATTCAGAATTACTTTCTGGGAGCAAGTAAATCTTTGGAGAGTATTCTCATGAAGGAGAGAGAAGTGAAAGCAGCCAGATTAGCCTTTCAAAAAGCAGTGGCTCTTTCAACAAAAGAGGAGGTTGGAGAGATTCAAAATATATCTGTTTCAGAGCCAATTAAAGGTGATATAATACTCAAGGTGTGGGAGGCAAACCTCACAGAAAACAAGAAAATAACTAGAGAAGTTAATGACAACTGTCAAGGAATTTTTTACCTTTTAGAGAAAACTTCATTGAACATTGGAAAAAACGGTTGTTAGGAGAAATTAACATTGTCAAGCATCAGTTAAGATTCAAAGAGGATCTGGAAGAAATTCAGGTAGAGATTCCACAAATAAAGGTAATCAATGTCACTCAAATTGACAAATGGATAGTAATGCCTAACTTAAAGCTACAAACTATTAATTTCACGAGAAAGATAATCGAAGACTGTCTGCCAGAACTGCAAAGAAAGTTTTTCTTATTTGAAGCAAAGGATATTCCAGAAGCTCCCAGAGTTTTAGTGCAGTTTCTGGGAAAATGTGTTCCCTGTCTAAAAGCAGAAGGAGGAGGTTCATCAACGTAGACATGAAATATTGTTTTGAAGATTTTCATCATTAGAATAATAAAGCAATTTGAATAGAAATGTAAACGGTTCGACATTGCTCATTCATGTAACCATTAGTCTTAGGAATTTAGTTAATCACCAATGGGGAAAATGTTTGGTTATCATGTATAAATATAATTTCATAAGATTGAGAAAAGGCTTTTCATTTTTTGGGAGTTGATTGTATTAGAAGTTTTCTGATTTACAATGATATAGATAATGAAGAAGAGATTTTGAACTCTGTCACCTTGAATCTATGTGTTCCTTCACTTTCTTTTCAATATCTTTTATTCCATGTCTTTCTAATGAATGATCAACTATAGTTTAATTCAAAATTCTACTGTAGTTTGAATTTATTTGATCATCTAATCATTTACATTTTTTCCTCTGTGATTGCTATCAACAATTTCAAGACCCGTAGTTCTGTTGGATGGTTATATCTTATATTCCATTAGAAATTTTGTTTTTTTCCACTTCTTCTATTATGATGTGAGATTGTTTCAAGATTAAAGCCTCATATTCTCCAACAATGTTTCTTTGTTTTTATTTAATATTCTCAAATTACTTCAAGTACAAGAAACGACCTTTACTGTTATTATGTTATTATTTTGAGTTCCAAAATTCATTTTCTATTTCATCCCACAAAACTAAAGCAACAATTTCTAATTTTTTTTATAATTTAATAAAATTTTAATCCTCATGACTGTCCCAAGTAATAGACAACGTAGCATAGAACCCAACCTACAAGATCAAACTAGCATTGCTTTGAACTTGTTTAATACTATACTGCAAACAACGACTACCCAAGTCGAATTAGAATGTTCATGGGCAGTTATTGAGAGAGAAATCAACATCCAAGAACAATGGGAAGCTAGACAGAGACAGTTGAGAAACCAACTCTGATTTACTCTTTGCAATTGATTCTTACTCCTTAATTCTCTTTATTTTTTGGATGCCTTGACGGTATACTTTAGAGCCTTAAAGTATAAACTCGGGAGGAACACATAACATATTTCAATTGAAATGGTTTACCTGACTCCCTTTGAAAGGTAATGGTACCAATGCCAATCTCATTGTATCGTCCATCGTTGCCCATCTATATATGCATTTTGAGATCTCTCTCCTCCAAGTCACTTAAAAGCTCCTTATCTCCCGTCATGTGGAAGGAAGCTCTACTATTAAAATACCACACTGATCCCAATGCACTTGACACCATTCATGCAATCAAGGAGAAGTCAATTTCAAATTGCGAGGCAAGGGCCTCACGAGTTGCAACTCGAACAACCTTCTCTTTCTTCTTATTTTGTGGACAGTTAGTAGCGAGATGCCCATGTTCGTGATAGTGAAAACACTTCAATTTGGACAAATCCAACTTCTTGCCTTTAGACTCCGATTTTGAATGGAATTTATTCCCCTTCCATTTCCTTGCCTTGGCAGCCAAAGCAAAATCCTCTTCATCATCATGCTTTGATGAAGAGTCATCTCTAGTATTCCACCTGAACTCCTCCTGCACCAAATCCGACCATATTCATTCCCATTCTGGCAATTTTTCCCTTCCATTGACAGAGTCTTGATAACTGTGCCAATTCTTGGGGAGTCCTAAGAGAACCAAGCTCACCAAATCATCATCAACAACTGTTATTCCCACACTCCCCAGCTCATCCCAACATTGGACAAACTTCATGAGATATTTTGGAATGGATTCACCCTTCTCCATCTTGATCTTCCTGAGTTTATATTTGAGCTCCAATTTCCTATGGTCACTGTTGTTTTGGAATAGATCCATCAAAGTCTTCCACATTGAATATGGTGTGGAATTCCCATGGAGGTTTGAGACAATGTGGTCTTGTACTCCCTTCAACAAGATCCTTCTCACCTTTTCCACTTTCTTTTGTCATGCATCAAGATTTGGAGCGTCTGCAACATCTAGCTTAGGAACATATTTGTCAATGAATTCCTTCAAGCCATTGTCTTCAAGTACTGCCTCCATCCTATCCTTCCAAGAAATGTAGTTCATGCTTCCCTTGAGTTCATACTCTAACCTCAATCCATTGAAATCCATTTTGATCTTGAATCAACTATAGCACCAAGAAATTCTTTCTGCAAATTCGAATTCTATCCAATCACAAACTCAACTTCTACAATTTATTGTGTTGTGATACCATGTAGAAATTTTAATACAAATTATGTATTACCTGGATTCTCCTGATCTAAAAATTATATTCCACTATTAAATACAGAATCGCTTCTACTAATATTCTTTCGGAATTTAAAACATGATCGCCACTTGCAATATCAAGAAGAAAGATCAATCACCCATAACACAAATGTTTTTACCGGAAAAGCATAAAGCTAAAAAACACACTATCATATATTATGTATATATCATGGATCATGAAAAAATATCATACAAAAATATAATACAAGAGCTCTCAGTACAATATACAATCGTCTCACATTGTCATACAAAAATTAGCAAATGCATGTGCCAATTTACTGCCTCCATACATCCCGCCTCCTCTGCGCAATCCCTGCTGATGGAAATCCCTACAATGAATGAATTCCTCTTGCCTAGGATGCCTATTCCTCATGGGAACATCCATTGTGTGTGTGGTTTCATGAGTGCACTCACTAATGTCACAAATGATAGTCAAACTGTCCCTTTCACCTATTATATCAAATGGGTATCCACTGGATCTGACATGCATGTAGTTAACAGTGGTAAATCTTCAATTGCATGTGAGACCACTGATTGTGAATTAATTAATAATCAATTCACTGATCTCTCACTAGTGTAAGTTTAGTTACAACTAGTACAACTGAACTTAACTCACTTAACTGAGTTAAACTACTTCAGAACTCACATAACTACACATCCAAATCTGTTACAAATTTGAATCACTCAATTACAACTAATTCTACTTACATGTCCCACCAGTCAACCTTTGAACTCAAGTTTCCTATAACTAATTGATTTTCCACTTTAGTTAACCATTTCCAAGTGCTCATTGAGAATAGATTAATATTTATTGTCCAACTATTATTAAGGGATAATAATAGTCGACATACATCTATAAATAGAATTCACTCACCATTTATAAATAGACATCATCTATAAATAGAATTTTCTCACCATCTATAAATAGACATCATCTATAAATAGAATTTCCTCATCATCTAAAAATAGACTTCCACCTAAAAATAGCCAGAGGCTCCATCCTAGTGTAGGTGCATAATTTTCACTAGGATCTTCTTGTTAAATCTCAACATTGGAAAGGGTTATAAACTGTCTTCTAGGTTCGTAGAACCTTTCAAGATTTTAGAAAATAAGGGGCCCGTGGCATATTGACTAGCCTTGCCTGATTCTTTGAGGTGTATGCATGATATTTTTCATGTATCTGTTCTGAGACATTATATTAGTGATCCTACACATGTTATTGAAATGAGTTCCTTCCAGGTATCTGAAGAGGGTGCACTCATGGCTGATCCAATCCGCATCTTGGATGATCTCATTCGACAACTATGACATCTAACAGTAGATTAGGTCAAGGTCCAATGGGACAACTATAGTCCGCACTCAGTGACCTGGGAGGACGCATATGATATGCATCAACAATTTCCATTTTTGTTTGATAGATAGACTTATGATACTGTGATAAACTTTATTTTGGCACCTATATAGTATGAAACTTCAGGACGAAGATTAAACCAAGAGGGGGCATTGTATGTAACATTCCTCTCTTGCATGCACTGAGCAAACTTATTCTTTCTGGACACTTTCTTGCAAGTGATCCATATTATTATACTGTTGGTCATTTGATTATGATTATGAGATATTATGGATATGATGATATGTTATTTCGTTGTATTTACATAGACAGGTGTTATTGACTGGGTTCTCCTGAGTGTGCAAGAATTTGGACATTGAGAATGTAGAGGCATCGATGAAACCCCTTGGACTCTAGATCGAGTTAGGGAGTGGACTATTGGGTTTGAATGTTGTTGATGTGACATATGTACGTATGATTAGATGTTAGGATGATTGATTATTATTGTTGACATGATTTGTTGATGAATGAAGGATGATGATAGCTTTCCGAACAGACTCACATTTGGAGTAGAGGGGTCATGTACAACAACCAAAGACATTGAGGGAGAGGTGTAGCAGCAGCCCTGCCACAACTTACTAGCACTCCCATTGTGGCTCAAACTGTAGGTTAACGATTAACTAGTTCGAGAAGCCCCCTGATTCTGTGAGGGAAGACTGTGATACTCGCTCAGAATGATTCTAAGGGGCCCGTAATAAGGCAGGGGCCTGATTCCTTAGAGACCCTTAGTCTCCCACAATATCACCTGGAAGAGTATTGATTCCAGGGGTTTGACATCTACCAAATTCAGTTAAGAGGTGAGTGTCACCCTTGGAGCATGTGGTGCATCTTGAAGGGCACATCACACAAGGAAAACATAAAGAGTAGAGTGGCACCCTTGGAGCACGTAGTGAGTGTTGAAGGGCACGTCATGAAATGAAAATAAAAAGAGGTGAGTGACACCCTTGGAGAACGTAGTGCGTCTTGAAGGGAACATCGTGATTTTAAACGGTAAGTGAATAAACCTAGTCAGAATGATATGATAAGTAAAGTTCTAAAAAAAAATTCCCTTAAAAATGTCTGCCAACTTAGTGAATTTAAAACCTAGGTATAAGTAGAACATGTGGTCAAAAAAAATAATAATAAATAAACATGTAACAAGAAGGGGGGTAAGAAATTCCAACTTATTTATTAAATTCAAAATTATTATGTTGGATTAAATTTTTAAAAATGGGGGTAGTGGTTTCTTTTATCTACATTTGCTAATTTAATTTTTAGTTAAAAAGAAAAGAGGGTAAATGGTTTTTTTTATTTACACTTGCTAAATTAATTTTTAAATAAAAAGGAAAAAGGGTAAATGGGTGTTTTATCTACACTTGTTAAATTGATTTTTTTTAGTTAAAAAAGAAAAAGGGGGAAACTTAAAAGGAATAGGAAACTTAAAGAAAAAGGGAAACTTAAAGAAAAGGGGAAATGTAAAGAAAAAGTTGAATGTCTAACTTAGTAAGGAATCTTGCCTTTGGAACTTTCTAATTATGAACTCAACTAGGAATTAAGTAAGGCGTAAGTCATTTATGAAGTGTAAGGAAATTTTGGGACACCGAGGAGCATTTATAGGAATATTCTTAGGTGGATGAGGGAAATAGGAATATTTAATTAATTAATAAATTTGATTTTCTGGTGCAACTAGGAGATCGGGCGACATGTGTACAGACGAGGTTTTTCGAAATTAATTAAATGAAAAAGGAATTTAATGAGAATTTGGGAAATTAATTACTTGAAAAATCTATAAAAAGGATGGAGGAGGAGGAGTATGGATCTCATCTTCTTGTGTAACGTTACGCTACTCAAATTTATCTTGACTGAACTTTCTCTTGTGGGAGTTGGGATACCCATCTTGGGTAACGAGTGGTAGATCGAACTTGCGAGGCGATCTGGGTGCTAGCATTCTCTGGTATTGTGTGCATGACCCCTTTGCATATTGGGGGGCTCAGGGGGAAGAAGAGTACCCCTAACATTGGATGGGAGGTACCAGTGAGGTCACATCGGTTGGCAAGTAGGAGCTGGATGGAGTGCATGTGGGACACCAACTTTAGAGAATTCACGTTTGGATAAGGTACGCCTATTAAAGTCATTACTTGTAATGAAATTAATTTACACATGTTATTTTTATTAGATCGGTTGAATATTTCATTTCCATAAGTTTTCTTTCACCTGCTTTCCTACGGTATTCATAATCCCCTTATGCTCACTGTAATTTTATTTGATTTTCCATGGCAAAATCAAACTCTAATTGAAATGACTTCTCTGCATTTGTTTTATTGATTAATACGAAGAATTTTTTTTTATTTTATCTTCTGTCCCTTATCCTTTAAGTTATTAGTCTGTGCCTGAGCAGTCGGCTAGGAGCTGAATCGACAGTCGTCACTCCTATGTTTAAATACTTATAGATTAAAATGCTCTGTTGTTGTAGACCCCTGAACCCTCGAGACAAGATCCGCACAGGATCGTTCTGAATCTACCTCTTGAGTCTGATTGACTCTTCAATTCCCTCACTGGGAATCCCACACACACAATGGTGTTTTCCACAGATCCTTACGAGTGTGCCCATGTGATCAAACACAAGGCATCAAAAAGTATCCCGAACAACAATATGATCACACCCTTTTTCGAATCGCGACTTCGAGTTTTGCAATTTTTTGATTTCTGTTGTCGAGTTTCTGACTCTTCAACTGGCCGAAACCCAAAATGCCAAAACACTGAAATATTTGGCCGCGTCCTCCTCCACAACTGTATCAAGTTTCGTGACTTCAGGAGTTTCAAAACAAAGAACCCTGACCCCTTTTCTTCGAAAGTGTCGAAATGTCGAACCCCGATGCGTTCAACAAAGGTTGGCTCCCCAATAGGAATTTTCTCCTTTTCAGAGTTTCAGACTTTGCGATTTTGCAAATCTTGATGCAAGGCTTCTCGAATCTCCAACCTTCGAAACCCTGAATGGTCAAAAAGGTTTAAATCCACCTATTGACGAAGACATGCCACCTATCCACCCAAATGTCTTCTATCTCTGACGTGGACTCTTGCCACCTGTCGCTCAAGCTTCCTGGATTTTGGGACTTGAACAAGCCTTCGATTGTCATCCCTCTACCACTTCTAAACCCTGAATTCTGAAATGCACCTTCCATAGGTTCAATGGCTAATAAGCCTCCATTCGATCCAACGACCCACATTGTTTTGGGCTTCAGGGTACCAGGAGTTCGAAACTCTCGATCCCAAAATACTGCCTCCTCTGCTTCCTGACACACGAAGTGCCAAAATCCTGAAATTCAAGCCAATGTCCTGTCATGACTCATGACTTCGGGATTTTCACTCCACTATGTTCTGACTCCTTGTCAATAGGACCTCCGAAATACCGAAATCCGAACTTCCAAATTTTTGAAAGTTCTGCTCCTTGCCTTCACACACGATAATCCAGTTCATGCTTCGGGAGTTCGAGCAACCAAAGGTTTTGGCTCACACTCCAGACTTACAAACTTTGATTTGTCAAAATGATCCTGATGGTTCCACTACTACAATCAACAATCCACGTTGAGTCTTACCTCCCGAAGGGTGGATTCATTTAATGCTTAACCTCCTTGTAGCTTCGTTGAATCACACGGTCCTCGCGATTTCGCGAGTTCTCTAAAGAGAATTTCAACCACTAGTTTCTTCCTTGAATACTTCTGCGAAATGAATCAGTCTTCCTTGTATAAGCTTGGCTTCTGTAAAGAAACTTCACTTTGTCTCCCTTTTAACACTTCAAAGGTGCTAACCCTTCTGAGATTTTACTCACAAACTTGATTCTCATAAGGACTCCTGCACGCACTCCTTGCATAAATATTTCAAATACTTCAAAGTATTTGATTCTTAGACTCTGTGCACCTTCTGCGGCAACAGTATTTCTCTCTTCAACCTTGGTCGATAAGTTCTAAGGATTCAACTAGCCTGCGCACACCTTGCATGACTCCTGTGATTCACTTGCAATTTTCCTGGAATGAGAACAATGGTATCCCTCCTGAGCTTTCAGAGATAAACTCTGAAACCCTGTCAATGCACTCCTTCCAGGAACTTCTCTCACTCAGGAAGAGAAATAATTGAAACTCATTCTCTCTCTCTCTCATACTTCAAACATTCAATATGAAATCATACATACATAACATAGCCTCATAAAAAATGCATAACAAAGAGAATAAAACAAGCATAAGCATACCATTCACCATGTATAAACAAAAACCATCATAACACCATGAAATCTGATTCAAAGCTTCTTATATTAATTCAAGCTCCTATACATGGGTCTTTCCCTACAACTCTCTGCTACAAATCTATGCTAATGTTATAATGAATACCATAATACAAATATGAGGGTGTCTATATCCGTTTTCCCTCCTTCTCTTCTAAACTGTCTAATCTATAATTCAAATCTACCCACTTTCATTAATTGGGATTAAATGCCTTTTTCATTAACAGATGAGAGAAAATCACTCACGATCTGTTTACAATGGCCTGATATAAATGAAAGTACACTTCTAGCTACTACATTGATATCCGCTTCTTAATCTTTCAAAAACATTTCAAAATGTGGAAAATGTGTGCTGCACTTTTCCCAACTGGCTTCTGCTTTCATGCTCGCTTGGCTGCTCGCGATGCTCCTGCATTATACTCCCTCGCTTGAAAATTTTCATGAACTCCTGTTGATGAGATCTTGCATGGTCTGCCCATGATTTTGAATTGTTGCTTCATCCTCCCAAATGGCATCTTCAACTGGATGTCCCTTCCACTTGACCAAGTATTCAAAATACTCTTTCCTCCTGGTTTTTCTGCAAATCCTCTTATCAATTATGCTTTCCATTTGTGGCTTTTCATCTACAGGCATTTGTTTTGTCCATTGAATCTCTTTATGTTCTTCCTATGTTCTTGCTTCTTCATCTCTGTAAGGATACAAATCCGCAACATTGAATATCAGTGAAATTCGGATTCCATCGTGTAATTCAATCTCATATGTGTTTGCCCCAAATTTCTTTATGACCTTGCATGGCCCAATCTTTTTCATCTTCAGTTTGTTATATGTTCCCCTTGGGAACCTCTCCTTCCTCAGATGTGCAAGAATCAGATCACCAACTTCAAATTGAAGTTCTTTCCTGTGTTGATCTTCTCTCTGCTTGTACTCTTGGTTTGAACTCCACAGTCGCTCCTTAATTTCGCTGTGAAGCCCCTTCATTCCTTCTGCAAAGTCCTCTACATTAGCACTCCTAAATTCATTTTGTTCCAAATCTTTCAATTCAGAAAATCCCCTTGGTTTCATTCCATATACAATTTGGAATGGACTCTTCCCTGTGCTTTTGTTGAGTGAATCATTGTAAGAAAATTCCGCCTCTCACAGAATGTGATCCCACTGACTGTGGTGTTCAGTCACTATGCTCCTCAACAAATATCCCAAGATTTTGTTCACAACTTCTGTCTTCCCATCTGTCTGAGGATGATATGCTGAGCTAAAAGACAAACTTATCCCCAACTTCTTCCATAAATTCCTCCAGAAATGTCCTACAAACTTGGTATCTTGATCAGAAGCAATACTTCTTGGCAAGCTGTGAAGTCTTACGACTTCCTTGAAAAACAAATTCACAATATGAGTTGCGTCACTGGTTTTCTGGCATGGTATGAAATGTGCCATCTTTGAAAATCTTTCCACCACTTCAAAGATTGAATCACATCCTCTTTGTGTCCTTGGCAGTCCCAATATAAAATCCATGCTCATTACGTTCCATGGCCTTTCTAGTATGGGTAATGGTTGGTATAACCCTGTGTTCTACCTTTTTCCTTTCATGTGATAACAAATTATGCACCTGTCCACAAATTTCTTAACATTTATCCTTATTCCTGGCCAAAAATATGATCCATTCAACTTTGAGAATATTTTGTCATGACCGAAGTGTCCGACCAATCCTCCATTGTGTTTTCCCTTTAGCAGATTCTCCCTCATGGAGCATTTTGGATTACATAGTTGATTGCCCCTAAATAATAATCCATATTGGATCATATATTTGGTCCATTGGCTTCTGTCCCTGAGAACTAGATTCTCAGATGCCTCATATGCTTCCTTAAAATCTGGGCCATTCTTGTACATTTCTTTGAGGTTATCAAAACCCAAATTTTTTACTCTGAATTCCTGCATAAGCAAACATTTCCTTCTCAAAGCATCAACAACTTTGTTAGCAGTTCCAGAAATATGCTTAATCACAAAAGTAAAATTCTGCATGAATTCAACCGATTTAGCATGTTTTTGGTTAAGCTTCTCCTGTTGAGTCATGAATTGTAAAGCATGATTATCACTATACAAAACAAACTCTTTAGGAACCAAATAATGTCTCCATTTTCTTTAGTGCTTGTATGACTGCGTAGAATTCTTTGTCATATGTTGAGTACTTTATCTTCACTTCATTTAGTTTCTCAATGAAATATGTGATCATCCTGTCGTCTTGGCTCAAGACCGCTCCAATTGCAAATCCACTCGTGTCACACTTGACCTAGAATGTCTTGCTAAAGTCCGACAAAATCAGAATTGGTTGTTCCGCGATCTTCTTCTTTAGCAGATTGAAGCTCTTCTTTGCTTCTTCTATCCAGTGAAAAGATTTATGTTTTTTCTTCACCGTATCCATCATTGGTGCACTGATTCCACTGAAATTTCGAATGAACTTCCTATAGAAACTTGCCAAACCATGGAAGCTTCGAATTTCAAACACACTTTTCGGTGATGGCCAATTCTTAATTGCATCTACCTTTTCTGGATCCATCTTCAACTCATTCGCAGAGATAAAAAAACCAAAGTAAATAAGTTATGTTCTCATAAATGATGATTTCTTCACATTGATCAACAATTTCTCTTGCTGTAATATCCTCATCACTGCAGCTAAATGCTTTAAGTGCTCTGCTTCTGTCTTGCTGAAAATTAATATATCATCAAGATATACGATGGCGAATTTCCCTATGAAATCCTTCAGGACTTCGTTCATCAATCTCATGAAAGTACCGGGTGCATTCGTTAAGCCAAATGGCATAACAAGCCATTCATACAGCCCCTCATTCGTCTTGAATGTTGTCTTGCATTCATCACCTTCTCTCACTTGAATTTGATGATACCTACTTTTCAAACCAATCTTTGAAAAGAATCTTTCTCCACTCAAGAAATCCATCAAATTGTCCATCCTTGGCAATGGAAATATGTATCTGATGGTAATCTTATTGATTTCCCTTGAGTCTATACACATTCTCCATCCTCCATCCTTCTTTGGTCTAAGCACTGTTGGAACAAAGCATGGACTCAAGCTCTCTTGAATCAATCCTTTGTCCATTAAGTCCTGGACCTGTCTCTTAACTTCTTCATTTTCCTGTGGCATCAACCGATATGTTGCTTTGTTTGGTAAATTGGATCTAGGTATAAGATCAATGTGATGGCTTATACTCTTGATCGGTGGCAATGAACAAGGTAGTTCGTCCACTACTATATCAGTGAACTCTTCCAGCAACTTCTGGATTTCCTCTGGTAAATCATCCACTCTTGTACTGGTCAAAAAAATTCTAGGCTTCCCGACCATAACAAATTGTGTGTCTTCCTTCTTCTTAACCTCATTAAGAAGTTCCTTCCCACTCATGAGAAGTACAGTGTTTCTCACCTCTAGTTTCACTTCTTTATCCTTAATCAGCAACAACATGTGTGTCCTCCCATTCTTCTCCAGGGTGTATGTGTTCTTTCTCCCATCATGAATCACATTTCTATCATATTACCATGGTCTACCTAGAAATAGATGAAAAACATCCATGGGAATGCCATCACATAATATTTTATCCTTATATCCTCCTATTTTAAACTCAACTAAACATTGTTTAGTGACATTTACCTGATGTCCTTTTTGTAGCCATGAAACTCTGTATGGGCTTGGATGTACAACAGTCTCCAGCTCCAGCTTTTGTACCATCTCTGTAGAAATGAGATTGTTTTTGCTACCATTGTCAACTATAACCTTGCATACCCTATCTTTGGTTTTGCAAGTAGTTCGAAACAAACTGTTTCTTTGGGCTGGGTTCTCTACCTCCTTTTCTGGAATTAAGAGAACTTTCCTCATCATTAAGGATCTTCTGCCCTCAGCATCTTCTGCCTCAACATTCCATCCTTGAGCTTCGACAATGTGAGTTTCACCACCATCTTTTTTCCTCTCTAGATACTCATAAGATTTATGTCCAATTTTTCCACAGACGAAGCATTTCACTTCACCTCCTCTGCCTATTCCTCTTCCTCCGACTCGAGGAAAAGTGTTTCTATCAACATACTGTCATCCCTATGAGCTTCCCCCTCTCTCAGGTTGAGTTTGAGGTTTCTTCCCTTCTTCTTTAGATTTCTGAGTTCTGTCTTGGGCAATTGTTTTGCCTCTGGCTTGACTTCTACCTCGGCCTCTTTGACCTTACTTTCGTCTCAGCTTCTCTTCAACTTTCAGAGCCATATGATAAGCATCCTCCACATTCCGAAGGGTTATCATGATCATCTCATATTGAATGTCATATTGCATACCATTCATGTACTTGGAAACCTTTTCATCATCGCTTTCCCGATGACCTGCTCTGATGTTTATCTTGTAGAATTCTTCAGTGTATTCTTTCACTGACATCAACTTATGTCTCAAATTTTGCATCCTTTGAAACAAAGTGATTTGATAATCCTTGGGTATAAATTTGGATTTCATCTTTGCAACCATTATATCCCATCTTTTGATTTTCTGCTTGCCCTTACAACATCTGTCAGCCTGTAGTTCATCCCACAATAGTGTTGCATGCCCTTTAAGTCTAGTGATGACATGTTTGAATTTCTTGTCTTCCTCAACATCCTCATAGTCAAAGTATTTATCTAGAGCTCTAATCTAGTATAGAAGTTCTTCAACATCCAGGTTTCCTTCATATAATGGAATGCCCATTTTTTCTCTGGCACCTATCCTTGCAACAACCTTGAATAGGCATTCATTTGCAGCATCCTTGACTGCAACTTCTTCATTTCTAGCTTCATTTTCACTTTCATCTTTGCTGATATCCCCAGAATTGACTGTCCACCTCTATGTTGTCTCCATAACATCCATTCTGGCATGTAATTCACGCATGTCTCTTTCTCCTGCCAGATCAGGTATTTGCCTGTCTCTTCTTCTCAGCATTTATCTTTCCTCTGTTGGATTAGGTAATCGCCTGTCTCTTCTTCTTGGCAGCATAGCTGTAAAAATTTCTCCCTTTTCTCTGCTACGAAAAGAAAATAATTTTTTTATATGCTCTAATACCACAATTGGTGCAGACCCTCGAACCCTCGGGCCGAGATCCATGCAGGATCGTTCTGAATCTGCCTCTTGAGTTTGATTGACTCTTCGATTCCCTCACTGGGAATCCCACACACACAATATTTTTTTACACAGATCCTTATGAGTGTGCCTGTGTGATCAAACACAAGGCATCACCAAGTATCTCGACCAACAATATGATCGCACCCTTTGCCGAATCGGGACTTCGGGTTTCACAATTTCACAATTTATGTTGTCAAGTTTCCAGCTCTTCAACCGGTCGAAACCTGAAATGCCGAAACGCCGAAATATTTGGCCGCATCCTCCTCCACAACTGTATCGCATTTTGCGACTTCGAGAGTTTTGAAACAAAGAACCCCGATCCCTTGTCTTCAAAAGTGTCAAAATGCTGAACCCCGATGCGTTCAACAAAGGTTGTCTCCCCAACAAGACTTTTCACCTTTTCAGAGTTTCGGACTTCGTGATTTCACAAATCCTGATGGAAGGCTTCTCGACACTGAAACATTCAAAATCCCGAATGGTCAACAAGGTTTAACTCCAACTATTGACGAAGACATGCCACCTGTCCACTCAAATGTCTTTTATCTCTGATGTGGACTCTTGCCACCTGTTGCTCAAGCTTCCCGGCTTTTAGGACTTGAAAAAGCCTTCGATTGTCATCCCTCTACCACTTCTAAACCCCGAATTCTGAAATGGAATCTTCCACAGTGTCAACGACTAATAAGCCTCCGTTCGATCCAACAACCCACATTGTTTCGGGCTTTTGTGTACCGAGAGTTTGAAACTCTCGATCCCAAAATACTGCCTCCTCTTCTTCCCGACACAAGAAGTGCCAAACTATGGAAATTCAAGTGAATGTCCTGTCATGACTTGTGACTTCGGGATTTTCACTCCACTATGTCCCAACTCCTTTTCAACATGACCTCTGAAATATCGAAATATGAACTTTTGAATTTCCAAAAGTTCTGTTCCTTGCCTTCACACACGATAATCCAATTCGCGCTTCGGTAGTTCGAGCAACCAAAGGTTTTCGCTCGCACTCTGGACTTACAAACTTTGATTTTCCGAAATGATCCTGACGGTTCCACTACCCTGATCAATGGTCCATGTTGAGTCTTACCTCTCGAAGGGTGGATTCATCCAGCACTTAACCTCCTTGCAACTTCGCTGAATCACACGGTCCTCACAATTTCATGAGTTCTCCAAAGAGAATTTCAACCACTCGTTTCTTCCTTGAAGACTTCTACGAAATGAATCAGTGTTCCTTGTCTGAGTTTGGATTCTCTAAAGTGAATTCTCTTCATCTCCCTTTTAAAACTTCAAAGGCGCTAACCCTTCTGAGATTTTACTTGCAAACTTGAGTCCCAGAAGGACTCTTGCATGCACTCCTTGCAGCAATCTTTCAAATACTTCAAAGTATTTGATTCTTCGACTCTGTGCACCTTCTGCAACAACAATCTTTCTCTCTTCAACCTTAGTTGATAAGTTCTAAGCATTCAACTAGCCAGCGCACACCTTGCACGACTCCTTTTATTCACTTGCACTTTTGCTGGAATGAGAACAATGGTATCCCTCCTAAGCTTTCAAAGATAAACTTTGAAACCCTATCAATGCACTCCTTGCAGACATTTCACTGCACTCCTTGCAGGAACTTCTCTCTCTCAGGAAGAGAAACAATTGAAACTCATTCTCTCTCTCTCAAAATTCAAACATTCAATATGAAATCATACATACATAGCATATCCTCATAACAAATGCATAACAGAGAGAATAAAACAACCATAAGCATACCATTCACCATGTATAAACAAAAGCCATCATAACACCATGAAATTTGATTCAAAGCTTCTTATATTAATTCAAGCTCCTGTACATGGGTCTTTCCCTACAACTCTCTACTACAGATCTATGCTAATGTTCTAATGAATACCATAATACATTTCATTTTCCCTCCTGCTCTTCTAAATTGTCTAATCTATAATTCAAATCTACCTACTTTCATTAATTGGGCTTAAATGCCTTTTTCATTGACATATGAGAGAAAATCGCTCACGATTTGTTTACAATAGCCTGATATAAATGCAAGTACACTTCTAACTACTACATTAATATCTTATTCTTAATCTTTCAAAAACATTTCAAAACGTGGAAAATGTGTGTTGTACATTTCCCAGATGGCTTCTTCTTTCACGCTCGCTTGGCTGCTGGCAATGCTCCTGCATCACCTGCTTTCCTGTGCATGGATAATAACTGAAGGATAATTTTTTCCCAGCTATCTATCCCTTACTTATCTCTGCATTGAATGATAAATCTCTGTGTTTTTATTTGAATGATTGTCTCTTCATTTTTTTCCATTCTACACTGCGTTTTGTTGTTCTAATTCCCAATGTCTTACCTCTCTCACTGGGCGATTTACTTCCCTTGTTCTTCTAAGTTTAGAGCAGAAACCCCTAGAATTATAGAACTGTTCTTGTTAACTTTTAATCCAGAGTTAGTGCACCCAGATTTTGAATTCGTTTTACTTTTGAAATAACCATTATAGGCGTCTAGATCTGAAATCATTTCTACTGCTGAAACAAACCCTTATAAGCATCCATATTTGAAATCATTTCATTTTTAAATAAATCTTTATAGGCATCCATATTTGAATTCTTTTATTGATGGAATAGCCATTATAAGTGTCTTATTGGCAATCGAATTTAAATGTTGTAGTGTATTTTAGACAACGAATTTAATATATATATGACAATGATTTTATACATATAATGTGTGACTGCGAAATTAATATTTAATTGACTGTAATATCTTATGTTGATAGACAACATTATCATAGATTTAATGTACTGTGTGGGTAATATAGGTTAGACAATGTGGGTATTGCAAGATTAATCTAATGGACAACGATATATTTACTTTGTTGTTGACAGTTTTGTATCAAAATACAATAACCTTTCTAGACAACGATATATCCTTTAGGCCAATGATGTATCTAATTGACTGTGAATTATAAATGGCTGCGGATTTATTATGTTTGCAATTTATGCATATGTCTGCATTTTTTTTAATAATAAAACACATTGAATTTAATAATCTTGAATTTATCATGAAACCCCAGGCAACATCCTTGTTGACAGTAAATATTAATGGACAACGATGTAGATTGTAGATTGCGTTTTCATCCAGTATATCATATAGACAACATGTTTATCATAGACATCGAATACTTCATCATACTTCATGACTGCGTTTGATTTCATTTTTATTACTGCATTTGATGACTACATTGATTGCATTGTATGACTATGTTTTATTGCATTTGAATAACAATTTAATATTGCATGACCACGTTTTTTTTGCAATTGAGTATCATTGATTTATTAGCGTATGAGTTGTGATACCATACATTATTGACAAAGATTTACCATTTATTATAGACAATGATTTACCATTTATTATAGACAGTGATTTACCATTTATTATTGACAATGATTTAGAATTTATTTTATTATATAGATCATATAGATAGCGACTTTATCTGCATTCCTTCAGATAGCGAATTTTATTGTTTAAAGGACAGGGATATATTTGTTTCCATTTAAAAGATAGCGAATTCATTTTTAAAAGAAATGTTTTATATTGTTTTAAAAGACATGTTTCATATTTGTTTCAGTTTAAAAGATAACAGATTCATCCTTAGGAAAATACTTATCGGATATCTAGAATTGGAAAATAGTTACAAAGAACTATTTGTTTGATAATAATTATTTGTATGTGTACAGATTGATGTATGTTTGCATAGAATGTTTTGGTCTAGGAATTTATTATGATGTATGATTGTTATAGTAGTGAGATTTCCCTTGCGTCTTGTTGACTTGCCGATTGGGTGCTTGGGTATAGTCTTCATGTTTGACAGTTAATTCGGTCTCCTAGCGCATTGGATTTTTCTTGGGATATTGGTCTACATTTGTTATGTTGCACCTTGGTGACTGTCATTCCTATCTCCTTGTGACGGAATGATTCCTGATGAGGGGATCATTACGCACACTGATGGATAGACGTGAATGATAATTGGGTCGGAGTCTTGTGGTTCTCGATGTGGGCATATTGTTCATTGTAATGGATGTTGGTACTTGGTTTTGTAACGCCTTAATGCATTTAGTTTTGTGTGCTGTAGAGGTTTCTAGTTACTGGTCGCCAAAGACACTGTGTCGGGTTGTTGATGTTGTCCTTTATCTTGTAGGTTTTGTGTTTATTGTGCTGGGTGGGTAGTCATTTTTATCTGTCTATTGATTATCGCATGTTTTTAACATTTGCATGATGTGCTAGTATGTTGAGTCATTGTTGTTTTTTTCCTGATCTGCATGTGTTGTGTTCATTGTCAAGTTGTGTTGTTTAACTGTTGTCATTGTTTCCTTCCTGCTTAATATATATATATTTAAAATATATTACAAGCATAAACATTCATATTTAAAATAAGTGAGACATAAGTATGGGAATAGTCCAAGCTTATATTCATGAGAAACAATGGACACTTACAACTAAGTTAATGTGATGCAAGCTTCCTCCAATGCTCCTCCTATCCATCCCATTTCATGAATTCCTTGAGATCAAAATGATGATGCTTCAAATGGATTCCTTCCCCCTACTCAACTTGGAATTCCCTCATTATATAGGATTTGGAGGCTTAGCCACCATGGAGAAGATCACTCACTAGATCCATTAAATTGGGATCTCCAAGATTTTTAGGGAGAAAATATCTCTCAAGTATTTTAGGGAGAAAATATATCTCAAGTATTTTAAGGAGGAAATATCTCTCAATATCCATCAAATTAGGATTTTTTTT
>JZKD02S2106017.1:0-20071 GCA_000966675.3 Picea glauca
AAATGAGAAAAAATGGCCATGATTTCTCTTTGAAAGGTAGTTGGTGCATTACATAAACCAAAGGGTAGGAAATCATATGCATATGTTCCCAAGGGACATGTGAATGGTGTCTTATCTTGGTCTTCAAAATCAATTTTGATTTGTTGTAGCCACTGCATCCATCGAGGAAAGAAAAGTATTTATTTCCTGCTAATGTGTCCACGACATGGTCAATGAAAGGTAGAGGAAAATACTCTTTCATGCTTTCTTTTTTCAATTCTTGATAGTTCACACATATCCACCATTTTTCATTCTTTTTGGGTACTACCACCAAGGGGAAAATCCATTGGCTATATGAGATAGGATAGATAAAGTCTACTTTTAACCATTTTTAAGTTCTTCTTTCAATATCTCTTTTAACATATGATTCATTATTATTTGTATTTTCTAATAGGTTTAACATTCTATTATTGTAGATGTGATGTGTGCAAGTGTCTACATGGATACCTTGCATATCTGTGTAATGACAAGTGAATGCCTTAGAATATTTTTGCAATAATTGAATGAACATTTTCTCCTAGGATTTTTCCAAATTAGAGTTGATGTTTAAGAATTTACTAGGAAAAAATTCAATTACATTATTGTGTGGATATCATATTGAGTTTACAGGAAATGTAATTTCAAATAGATATTGTAAAGGATTCACTGTACAATTTTCCTAAAAACTTTGCTCCAAAATACCATTAGTGGAAATTTGTTGAGAGGATTCAAATTGCTCCATGGGATTTGGATTGTAAATGAAGTGATTAAGTAAATTTTCATTCTTCTCTTCTATAAAATTTATATCTTTATTAATACTCCAAAAATAATGAACAAATTCTTCCTCAGATTTTGTTTCTTCAAACCATGACATTTTTTCGAGTTTAGTAATAGATATAGTAGGTGGATAAAGTGTCACCTTCTTATTTCCTGATCTACAAATAATGAGAGCATCGACCGTTGTTGACAAAGGTCTTCCACATATAAGAGGGTGTCCACATAAATTAGATTTAGGTTGAAGAAATAAAAAGTCTACAAGATACTCCCATGAATCCAAATATACATTGACATCATCTAGTACACCCTCTGGTTTTACCCGAGATCTATCTTCCATTTCCAATATTGTAGGTGTAGGTCAAATATTATAGATATTTAGACTTTGCATTGTTTCCATGGTCATCACATTAATATATGCACCTAAGTCAATTAAAGTATTTGAAATAGAAAGATTGTTAATTAATATGGTAACAATTGGAACCTAAATCAACATATTTTTCTATTGTGATGTTTCTTGACATTAGGCTATCTAGTTTTCGAACAACTTGCACTGTCGTAGGATATTTTGTTTTCCTTATCAATTTCTTAAGGCATAATTCCCTAATTGTTTTTGTATAGATTGGAGTGTTTTTTATTTCATCTAATAATGGAATTTTAACACAAATATTCTTTAATTCATTTTATAAATCATGCTCAGTTGGAGTTATAGATTTTTCAAAGTATAACCTCTCTGGAAAAGGGGGTGTTTACAAGAAATATATTTTCAAATAGATATTGTAAAGAATCCACCACTGTACATTTTTCCTGAAAATTTTGCTCCAAAACATCAATAGTGGAAATTTGTTGAGAATATTCAAATTTATGTATGAAATATGGATTGGAAATAAAGTGATTAAGTACACTTTCAACATTCCCTTATCTGAAATTTATATCTTGATTAATAATGAAAAAAGAATGAACAGATTCTTCCTCAGAGATTGCTTATTCAAACCATGACATTTGATTCAATTCATAGATAGATATAGTAGGTGGATAAAGTGTCACTTTCTTTCTTTCACTCCCTCTTGAAATATTCATATTTCCTGATATACAAATAATGAGAGCATCAGTTGTTTCCATCCAAGGTCTTTTCAATTATAAGAGGGTGTCCACCTAAATTAGATTTAGGTTGAAGAAATATAATGTATATAGGATACTACCATGAATCCAAATATCCAATGACATCATCTACTACACCCTCTGGTTTTATCCGATATCTATCTTCCATTTCTAATATTGTATGTGTAGGTCAAAGATTACATATATTTATATTTTGCATTGTTTCCATGGTCATCACATTAATTTATTCACCTAAGTCAATTAAAGAATTTGGAATAGAAAGACTGATAATTAAGATGGTACAAATTGGTACCCCTCGATCAACATATTTTTCTGTTTTGATATTTGTTGACATTAGGCTAGCTAGTTTTCCAACAACTTGCACTATTGTAGGATCTTTTATTTTTATTCTTGATTTCTTAAGACATAATTCCCTAATTGTTTTTGTATAGACTAAATTTTTTTTATAGCATCTAATAAGGTAATTTTAACACAAATATTATTTAATTCATTAAAGAATTCATGCTCAAAAGGAGTTATTGATTTTTCCAAGTACAACCTCTTTGGAAAAGGAGGTGTTTTTGTTAATGGGGATTGATCCTTCTGAGTTTCAACTCACTTTTGTGCAATTGTAGTGTAATTTGTATTAGGAGTTTCATTTTCTTTTAATTTTTCTGCTACAACTATTGGGGGTGATTAATGAAGTGTTTTTCCATACCTTCAGTTGATATCTTGGATAGAAACAATTGCATAAGTGGGAAAAGTTCCTTCTTCAACATTATGTTAGGGACCTAACCTCCCTAACTCCTCACGTAGGTAGAATAATATATTTTCCATGTAATAAAGACTAATATTAATAAATAAGGCCTAGTATCAAGGAGAATAATTCAAATGTAAGAAGACCTAATAGAAGCTCCTGCTTCTAGAAACATATTCCTCTATATTGTTCTTTTCGGTAGATAGATTTAGTATAATTATGAGTCAAGGGAATGAGAAATATTTTTCGTGAGAATTATTGTAATAGAGTGTTTCTCTATTGGAGGTTTCCCCCTCGAAGAGGAAGTGAACATTGCTCCTGTTTCAATAAGGGGTATCATTTTGGGTGTTATTCTTTGTATTTTGTTGTTTGATTGGTAAATTTATGTGATATTCCTATTTACGCTCACTATAACATAACAAAGTGCACAAAAAGTGGTATCATAGAACTTTCTTGGGAAATAATTACCGAAAAAAAAATCAGGGCAAGGACGTGTTCCAGTGTCTTTAAAATATAGTGATATGTCGTTCAATGCATACATTTCTGGTAGGGGAAGCATACAAGTGTGAAATACAAGAGGTTTTTAATATCACATTATTGAAAACCCTTGTAACCCCTATTAGTACCCTTTCAACTGGTATCACATTAAAAAACACCTATTTATGGACTTTCCTAGGCGTCGTGAACCCTACTTTAGATCAACTGATTGGTCGTATAACTGCTATAGTGCCATCGAGAATAACACTTGGGAATATACTCTCTAGTACTCGGGTAATTGGGAAGTATGGATAATGATATAGTCTAGCCTCCTTAGCTAGTGACCTAAAATATTGGGACAATAACTACAGTTCAAACCCACACGTATATTACAGGGCTATAGCACAAGGAAAACCCTTTTCTATAGGAACCCTGAAGACGAAAACCCTTGGGATGAAAACATAACATAAAAGGAACAAACACGATCTATTATCATGTAACATTGTCTCCGACATTCTAGTTAATAAATTACTACACATTTCTTTCTATTAAGAATTTCGGCATTTTTCCACTACAATATTATTTAGATCGGAGTATAACTTCGTAGGAGTAAAAAAAAAACAATGGGGCCTGCATGCACCCTTATTTGAGATTTATCCCAGTGGATTCCTCTTTTCATATTGATCGCATTTATACTTAGCATTTTTTAGCCTTTTTTTCCCAGTGGTGTCGACCCCCTCCTAACCCCCTTATTTGGGACGTATTCCATTAGATTCCCATTTTCTCCCTAATAATTTGGATGCACTTCTCTCATAACCCATTTTGTCTCTAGAGCCACCTTCCCCATTCCTGTACCCCCTTTCAACATGGCCCACACCCGCAATAAAGATATTGAAGCATGCCTCAGTACCTTGTGATATTATCTCTCCATGAACTAGAAGTAATTGTGACAAATCAATGCCAATATTTTCACCCTCAATTCCTCCATGAATTCCACCATAGACTCGAAAATGGAAGCCCTGAAATAGGATATGGAAATCTAGCTTGAATCCTTTGCAAGCTATCTCTTATCCAAACTAAATATTCCTAGAGTCCTTCCCTCATCTGGCCAACCTTTACACCCTGAAGGTGATACTTCCTCCACTTCCCAGAATTTTCATTTCAATCACTTTCAACGTGACCTACACCTTCCTGGAGTTGATATGAATTTTTTTGATGGATTAGACCCCATGGGATGGGTCACCCAAATGGAACACTACTTCTCTTTGCATGACATTACTGATGAGTTGGACAAACTACATTATGGTGTTCTCCATTTCGATCCTGAGTGCTGGAAATGGTGGAAATGTCATAAAATTGCATTCCTAGGGTATGTGGCTTGGACACATCTTGCTACAAATCTTTATGACAACTTTGACATTGACACCCATAATTTAGGTCATTTGACCAAGTTGAAACAAACTACTCGAGTGAAATATTTTATATCTTACTTTGAGCAATTGGCTTTCAAAATGGAGGGCATGAAATATCCTTTTTTCAGGGAATGATTTATTACTAGCCTCAAGGATGAAATGCATGCACATGTCCTCATGGATTTACCCCAAAATTGGTTGGAAGATACAAAAGGGGCCAATGAAGCACAATAAGTCGTCTCATCCTAAACCGGAAAAACACCCTTTATTCCTTGCCCTAAACCAACCCTTCTTGACCCTCCTTCCAATCCCCTCAAGATCCAGAAATTGACTTAGGATGAAATGGATCAGTGAAAACTTAAGGGTATTTATTATATTTGTGATGACACATATTTTATAGGGAACGAGTGTAAGGAACATAATACTTTTATGGATATGATTGATGATTTTTTTGAGGAAGAGGTCGATGTTTCTCATGTACCCGATCTACCCTGACAAACTGTTATAGCAAGATTTTCCTCACCATTGATATCTTGCACAGAGGGCCTTTTTCCATTTCCCTATGCAGACTTATCAACCCCCTTTTTGATAAATCCATAGCCAAAATTATATATTTTTCCACATATACTCTTCCTAACTGCTTTTCAAGATGTGTATATGCTTGTTGCTCCACTATAGCTCGTGTATATCAGGATTTGTGCCAGAAAATACAAAATGAGGTCGGGTTTCCATGTCATGACAAATGATCTCTAATATTTAGCCTTCCATATACTGGAAAAATTCTGACTCGGCCCTTCATTTGCATTCTGGAGGCTATAAGAGCACAATTTCGAGCTATGGAAAAAGAGACAGAAAGAATTCAACTTTGAGAGGAATGTTACTATGGAGAAATTACTTCATATTGAGTCTGCATCCCTTTGTCCCTCAATTCTGACCACAGTGTTCAACCCCCAAGTTGTTCCCTTATTGTCAAGAGGATCTCATTATCTCTTTGCTATGAGCTTGCCTTTGGTGGAGGATTGAAGTGGTGGAGACCCAGTTGGAAGGAACTTGGTTTCTTGGTTTCTGTTAAGAACCAAATACCAATANACAACTAATGGCCTAAAGCCGACATAAATAAAATAACATTACTAATATAATATGCCCCAATTATGGGGTAATGAGTCAATATTAGGGCTTAACAATTTCAAACCGTGTCGACACGAAAGTCTGTAACGTTGATACTTCTGTTTATCAATTATTAATAGAAATACTTCTTTCCCGTCCTATGGATATATTGAAAATATATGATTATTATCCATGGGGATGTTTGTAATGTTTATTAATGGATTGTTCTATCTGATGTGCTAACTCGTTTTATATACTGTCACTATATACTTGCATCGGTTGTTTGTTGAGAACTTATTGCAGGTGCAAAGCTTTGGGTCAAAGTGCTCAACGGTGGAACAAAATCAAACAATTGGATCAAGGTAGGCTTCTTCCTCGTATTGCACATTAGTTTATATAGAACATGTTGGAATTGAGTTGATTTATGCAGTCATAACTGTCTGTTGTGGTTTACCCTTGGCCATAGAGAGTTTTTCTCTTGTAACAGAATTGGTGACTCCACTGGGGAGAGATCTTCCTTCTAAGGGTTGAAGTCTTTTTCCTTCTTACATTGCTCTTTTGCCTTTGTATTTCTTGTCATATCATAGTTTAATAGATTATGTTCACTCTGGGTCTGAGTTTTCAGCCTTTTAACCTTGCCTAACCTTGTTTTAAAAGATATACACCCTTTTTTCCCTATCAGTTGCATGTATACGCTTGTTGTCCCACTACAAGAGGCATATATACGCCCTTTTCTCTTGAACATGAGCATATACCAATTCCCCCTTGCTTGTTTTCTTGGTTTAGTAACTGTTGGGTAGGTTTTGAGGATCACTGAGCCTTCTTAGGTCTCTGTGGTACCTGTTGATATTATCTGGGATGACAGGAAACCTTTTTGGAGTTGAATTTTTGGACGGTGTCTTTCTCTTTGTTTTTCGTTTTTGATTTGTCCTTGGTAGTTGGGATTTCTTCTTAGTTGCTTGGTATTCTGCTCAAGTGATTTCTTTTATACACAGTAGAAGTTATATATCAAGTCTCTTATCATTCCATGCATTTTCTTTTTAATACATTGAAAATAAAAAAAAATAGGTATTTTGCATTGGTTGGTATTTTTTGTCTTAGAACCTTTATCATTAGCTTAGNACAACTAATGGCCTAAAGCCGACATAAATAAAATAACATTACTAATATAATATGCCCCAATTATGGGGTAATGAGTCAATATTAGGGCTTAACAATTTCAAACCGTGTCGACACGGAAGTCTGTAACGTTGATACTTCTGTTGATCAATTATTAATAGAAATACTCCTTTCCCGTCCTATGGATATATTGAAAATATATGATTATTATCCATGGGGATGTTTGTAATGTTTATTAATGGATTGTTCTATCTGATGTGCTAACTCGTTTTATATACTGTTACTATATACTTGCATCGCTTGTTTGTTGAGAACTTATTGCAGGTGCAAAGCTTTGGGTCAAAGTGCTCAACGGTGGAACAAAATCAAACAATTGGATCGAGGTAGGCTTCTTCCTCATATTGCACATTAGTTTATATAGCACATGTTGGAATTGAGTTGATTTATGCAGTCATAACTGTCTGTTGTGGTTTACCCTTGGCCATAGAGAGTTTTTCTCTTGTAACAGAATTGGTGACTCCACTGGGGAGAGATCTTCCTTCTAAGGGTTGAAGTCTTTTTCCTTCTTACATTGCTCTTTTGCCTTTGTATTTCTTGTCATATCATAGTTTAATAGATTATGTTCACTCTGGGTCTGAGTTTTCAGCCTTTTAACCTTGCCTAACCTTGTTTTAAAAGATATACACCCTTTTTTCCCTATCAGTTGCATGTATACGCTTGTTGTCCCACTACAAGAGGCATATATACGCCCTTTTCTCTTGAACATGAGCATATACCAATTCCCCCTTGCTTGTTTTCTTGGTTTAGTAACTGTTGGGTAGGTTTTGAGGATCACTGAGCCTTCTTAGGTCTCTGTGGTACCTGTTGATATTATCTGGGATGACAGGAAACCTTTTTGGAGTTGAATTTTTGGACGGTGTCTTTCTCTTTGTTTTTCGTTTTTGATTTGTCCTTGGTAGTTGGGATTTCTTCTTAGTTGCTTGGTATTCTGCTCAAGTGATTTCTTTTATACACAGTAGAAGTTATATATCAAGTCTCTTATCATTCCATGCATTTTCTTTTTAATACATTGAAAATAAAAAAAAATAGGTATTTTGCATTGGTTGGTATTTTTTGTCTTAGAACCTTTATCATTAGCTTAGAATATTTAGCGAAAGATTTCATTTTACTTCTGAGTTGCACAGTTAAAATTGAAAATTGCATTGTTTTTATTGAACATATCATTCACTGAAAAGTTAAGGTTAGGCTTTGCATTATATCTATTTTTATTTTCATGCAGAGTCATAACACCATGAGTTTCATTTCCATACCTCTTTGAGTAATCACGGCCAATAAAATTTACGCTTTAAACTAAAATTAGTGGTGTCACAATTTTATTTTTTAGGGTGCACAAACTAGCCTAGGATTTTGTGCCTTGGAATAGGATTTTGTGAGTAAACTTCTCCAAGGCAATTAAATCAACTTATCTATCTGAGACAGGGAGTTGAGAAATACATTGTATAATTGGTAATATCAGGAGGCTCCACTCACACCAGAGTTAATCACGAGGTCACGTGAAGTTAGTTGAAGGGATAACCCCTGGATACTCACCTAGCATCAGAGATATTTCTGTGGATTTATTTGTATTTGGGGATCTTTCTAGTGCCCATACCTCTGTGAGAGGCGGTGCTTTCAAGGTTTTGGGCTTTGCTACCCTGCCCATACGGTGATCCAGAATTACGACTGCTCACCTGTGCATCGGTTATACAATGGTTTATTAGTTGCTTGACTTAGGTTTCTCATAGGTTACTTGCAGGGGTTATTCTGCTTGTATCCTGAGTTAGATAGGGGTCGGACAACACACAACCTTTATGGAGGATTACCTCTCTGAGGGGGTCTGACCAAATATTTGTTAAGCCTACAAGGGCCCTTATAACTGATTATGTTACCTCCAAAATTTAGTAGGGAGTCTCAAGTCCCTTTTGGACGAGGCATACCTTATTTAGCTAT
Source organism: Picea glauca (assembly GCA_000966675.3). Taxonomy (NCBI): domain Eukaryota; kingdom Viridiplantae; phylum Streptophyta; class Pinopsida; order Pinales; family Pinaceae; genus Picea; species Picea glauca. Next base: position 8,755 of record JZKD02S2106017.1, read on the forward strand.
GGAGGCCACTTAGCCACTTTAGCCTGTTTGCATGCATATTGGTCGTTTGAATTTTTGGTATGCTCTTTGATTACTAGTTGGACTTAGGATATATTTTTATTTGTTGAGAGTCATAAGTCGTTGTGGAGTCAGACCAACTTCCTCGCAGGTCCCACCAGTTGTTACAGATACCACCGGTTTTCGAGCTATTGCCTTCTAAAAGGTGTGGAGTTATCAGGAGTGGTACACACACATCCACTTTTCAAACTTGTGATCCCACAAGGATGAGTACCGAGTCTAGTCTTCATAACACTGGGACTTCATCAACTCCCAATCCCACTATAGTTAATTGCACTCCTTCGACACCTGCAGCCGCTACAGTTGCAGTGTCGGAGGCCTACACCGGTACTATGGCTCGACCCGTAGTCAATGCTTTGTCTCTTACCTCTAACCCTTTTGGGGGTTTTGGAAACTCATCGAGTTACAATGTTAAGACCATCCCCATGGCTACTAGTTTGTTTTCTTATGGTATGCCAAGTTTCACTTCACAGTATTCGACTGCCATCCCAGCTACTGGCTATAACGCTAGCCTTGGACTTGGGGGCACCACACCTCCTTACACTCCCTTTCCATTTGGTAGCTCTCATGTTCCCCAAGTGAATACTAATGTAGGAAGTGTCCCCTTCCCTAACCCCGGGTCTAATCCTTCTACATCTATATGGAACAAAAAAGATGGTGGACAAGTTTCGCCCTATATCCCTATCCCCTCGGTGTCGAATTCGACCAATACTTTTGGCATAAAGAATCCACCTCAATCCTCAAGATTCCCACCTAGAGGAGGTCAGTCTTATGTCTTGGGCACCTCCCAACCTAGATCTAATCTAGTTGGGGTGGTTTTAACAACCCTCATTTTGGAGCTAATCCAACTGGGGGAAATTTTCATAACCCTTATCAAAACATTCCTGCTGGAATGATGCCCAATCCATCTTTCACGAATCCGCCCAGAGTATGGTATTTTTATTCTAGACAAGTTTACGGTCCTTACCAGAACCCTGGATGGAACGCAACTCCTAATACTCAGTTTTTTGCAGGAGGATGGGGTCAGATATCACAACCTCGTATTCCCTTTCTGGCCATGCTTAATCTGCCAAATTTGTCTAAAATAATGAATGACCCAGTGAGTCATAATCCCACATGGCCCCCTGTCCCCACCAATATTCAGTCAGACATTCCAAAGTTTGAAGATAAGAATGGCGAGGACCCTGGTGATCACGTCACTACTTTTCACCTCTGGTGCTCATCGAATTCTTTGAATCACGATTCTATTAGATTACGATTGTTTCAGCACGCTCTTATATGGATTGCATCACAATGGTATATTGAGCTACCTAGGGGAACATATGGGTCTTTTCAACAGTTAGTGCTAGCCTTTCTTAACCATTTTCGACTACCTGTTCGTTACGATGATGGCCTTGAAATTTTGTCAACTTTACGCTAGGGTTCCGACACTCATATTTTGGACCATATCTAGGAATGGCGTAGGCAAAGATGGTTATTTAAGACTCCCATACCCCTGAAATTTCTTTTAAAATGGTTTTTAAAATATTTGCACACTCCTATTTCAAAGGACGTTTCTACTTCCGGGGTCTTCAGCGAAGAAGAGACCATTTTTAGAGCTCAACAATTTGATTTGACCTATGCTTAGTCTGAGATGTTATACCACCTTCTTCTCGACGCACCGTGGTCGACTCATGATTCTAGATAGGGTCCTCGGCCCCATGCTGATGGCATTGTGGGGTCCACTAATGTAAAGTCCTTAGACTCAACAACGAAGTCTATCGGAGGACCAACTTCATCTGGATCCTCCAAACCCACCCAATCAACAGATGTACATTCTGTGTAGTCGTCGAAAAACCCAAATGGTGACTAGCATCCAGATGGGAATAAACGAAAAGGTCAAAATAATCATAGAGGTGGGAAGAATAAACCCAAGGGCAAGAATAATAATGGAAAACAGAACAATAATGCTAGAGAGGGCATGAAAGAAAAGCATAAGGTTAAGTTTCCTTGTAAACTTTGTACAGATGATCACCTTACACAGTTATGCCCCAAACTTGTGGAGGTTTTTAAATATTCCACCCGCTGTTTTAACGAATCCTTTTCCTCACAACCAAAACTTATCCTTGAGTTCTTCGAATGCCAAAAATGCATCTGGTGGGAGTCAAAACCCACCATCGCAAGATGGCGAACATGTTTGTATCAATATGGTCGACGAAAAAATCGATATAGCCACTCGCTCTCGAGATTATGGCTCTTCAAAATATAGCACCAACCTAGAAGCTCCTCCTCCACCCCTGGAGATGAATTTACAGATCGAGAAACCATAGCCAACACCTTGTATTCTGAAAGGAGTATTCAAGTGCTCTACCCATAACCCTAATGCTAAAGCCGCCCATAACTACTCTATTATTGAGGATCTGGGCCAAACACCTTGCGCGATGTCTACTTTGGAGGTACTCCAAACATGCCCATCATTGAGGAATGCCTTACTCTTTGCCTTAGGAGCTCTAGAACTGAGTGGCTCGAAGATCATCAAGTTCGATGTCACGGTGTTGACGGGCGAAATCGACCGTCCGTCAACTGAGAGAGTGGAACCGGTCCGGGGGTGTCTAATAACCCAAGCCGTTTGGGATGAACCACCCTGATGGGTTTAGCGGCTCTGTTAGCCGATCTAAGGTCCTAAGAAAACAAAAAAGAAAAACTATTTTAAACTAACTAAACTAACTAAAACTAAATAAAACAAACTAAACTAACTAATAAACTAATCTAGTTAAAACTAACTACTAAACAAACTAAACATAAACTAATTATTAAAACAAACTAAACTAATCTAACTATCCTATATATATATAACCTACTAATTACTACTATACTAACTCTAACCAATTTACTATCTAACTACTAACTGCAATATAACTTATTCAGAAAATGTACAATATTGACAATTTACAGATTTAATTAAAACCTAAAAAACTCAATGATATTCTGCCCTAAGACAGAGGAAGATATTTTTGTCGATTTTATAGTTTTATGAACATAAATAAAATAGAAAAATAACTAAACTAAATCACTAATATAAACTACAAATACATCTAATCAAACTACTTGAATTATGCTAAACAAATTAAAGAAAATAATCACAAACTGACCCAGAGATACGCTCCAGATTTTCCCTGTGTATGATGACTGTGCTAGCAGGTCGGAGGAAGGAAAMTCGCACCGAATAATCYARAAKCTTCTCGTAAACGATAGCTGCAATKCTCTTTAAGTTTGTTTACAGGACAAACAAGACATAAAAATCATAACAATTATATGATTTATAAATCTCTACAATTAGGTAAACCTGTATGCAAAGACTTATACAAGATAATTCAATTGATGAAGAAGAGAAATCTGTCATCCATAAATTGAATCAAGTAATTGTTGCGTTCTTAAGTAGTGAAAGAAATCAAATATGTATGAAACATTAATTAATTAATATCATTTTGCAAAAGACCATGATAGCTAAAGTAGTCACTAATCAAATGCAAACTGATAAACATAAACATGAAACAAAAGATTGATATTATGAAAAGCTAAAGCTGTAGCAGAANAATGTAAAGTCCTTAGACTCAACAACGAAGTCTATCGGAGGACCAACTTCATCTGGATCCTCCAAACCCACCCAATCAACAGATGTACATTCTGTGTAGTCGTCGAAAAACCCAAATGGTGACTAGCATCCAGATGGGAATAAACGAAAAGGTCAAAATAATCATAGAGGTGGGAAGAATAAACCCAAGGGCAAGAATAATAATGGAAAACAGAACAATAATGCTAGAGAGGGCATGAAAGAAAAGCATAAGGTTAAGTTTCCTTGTAAACTTTGTACAGATGATCACCTTACACAGTTATGCCCCAAACTTGTGGAGGTTTTTAAATATTCCACCCGCTGTTTTAACGAATCCTTTTCCTCACAACCAAAACTTATCCTTGAGTTCTTCGAATGCCAAAAATGCATCTGGTGGGAGTCAAAACCCACCATCGCAAGATGGCGAACATGTTTGTATCAATATGGTCGATGCAAAAATCGATATAGCCACTCGCTCTCGAGATTATGGCTCTTCAAAATCTAGCACCAACCTAGAAGCTCCTCCTCCACCCCCGGAGATGAATTTACAGATCGAGAAACCATAGCCAACACCTTGTATTCTGAAAGGAGTATTCAAGTGCTCTACCCATAACCCTAATGCTAAAGCCGCCCATAACTACTCTATTGTTGAGGATCTGGGCCAAACACCTTGTGCGATGTCTACTTTGGAGGTACTCCAAACATGCCCATCATAGAGGAATGCCTTACTCTTTGCCTTAGGAGCTCTAGAATCGAGTGGCTCGAAGATCATCAAGTTCGATGTCACGGTGTTGACGGGCGAAATCGACCGTCCATCAACTGAGAGAGTGGAATCGGTCCGGGGTTGTCTAATAACCCAAGCCGTTTGGGATGAACCAACCTGATGGGTTTAGTGGCTCCGTTAGCCGATCTAAGTTCCTAAGAAAACAAAAAAGAAAAACTATTTTAAACTAACTAAACTAACTAAAACTAAATAAAAAAAACTAAACTAACTAATAAATAAAACTAACTAATAAACTAATCTAATTAAAACTAACTACTAAACAAACTAAACATAAACTAATTATTAAAACAAACTAAACTAATCTAACTATCCTATATATATATGACCTACTAATTACTACTATACTAACTCTAACCAATTTACTATCTAACTACTAACTGCAATATAACTTATTCACAAAATGTACAATATTGACAATTTACAGATTTAATTAAAACCTAAAAAACTCAATGATATTCTGCCCTAAGACAGAGGAAGATATTTTTGTTGATTTTATAATTTTATGAACATAAATAAAATAGAAAAATAACTAAACTAAATCACTAATCTAAACTACAAATACATCTAATCAAACTACTTGAATTATGCTAAACAAATTAAAGAAAATAATCACAAACTGACCCAGAGATACGCTCCAGATTTTCCCTGTGTATGATGACTGTGCTAGCAGGTCGGAGGAAGGAAACTCGCACCGAATAATCCAAAATCTTCTCGTAAACGATAGCTGCAATGCTCTTTAAGTTTGTTTACAGGACAAACAAGACATAAAAATCATAACAATTATATGATTTATAAATCTCTACAATTAGGTAAACCTGTATGCAAAGACTTATACAAGATAATTCAATTGATGAAGAAGAGAAATCTGTCATCCATAAATTGAATCAAGTAATTGTTGCGTTCTTAAGTAGTGAAAGAAATCAAATATGTATGAAACATTAATTAATTAATATCATTTTGCAAAAGACCATGATAGCTAAAGTAGTCACTAATCAAATGCAAACTGATAAACATAAACATGAAACAAAAGATTGATATTATGAAAAGCTAAAGCTGTAGCAGAACATCAATTTCTGTCTCAGTTTGTATTAAAATTCCATATCCTTGTTCTCCCACGAATGAGGATGATTCTTATTACAAAAATAATAAGTATTTATAAGTTTTTCCACAGGGTAAAACCTCCCTGTGGAAGTTATAAAACTGTTTACATAAGATATGGGAAGATATCCCAAATTTGTCTAAACTAGGAAACTAAAATAAAAATAAAACATCCAAATATCCTCTAGTCTGTCCATCAAATCCCATGCAATTCGAATTCACCTGAAAAGGACCAAAAACGAACAAATTAGAAGGATATTTTATTAATAAATGATAGAAAATTTAATTCTATAGACTAGCTACAGAATCCTCTGATTCTGTAGCTAGTCTAAATAAAGATACAGAATCAACATTGAAATTAATCGAAAATCTTTTTAAAAAATTCCATTTAATTGACATCCAATAATTATTTGAGAACGAATCATAAATTGAAATTGTTATTCCATCATGAACTCAAACAGGATCCAAATCAATTAAATGACTACAGAGATAGGCATACTCTGTTTTTTTTTTTTGTTACCACAAGATCGGGTCAACAAAACCATAATCGAACAGTCGAGAACCCGTTTGACATCCAATGCGATCAATACAAAAACAAATCTTATGCATTTGTTATGTCGTTTTACCAATAGGAGATATGATCGAATCGAACAGGATCATTTACAATTCGTTATGGTTGTGACGACATAGCAAACGAAAACGTAACAAGGTGTAACAGAGTGCATACGAGATATCCGATCATTCATTTTTGCAAATTGGGGTAAGCAAGATCGATTACATTCAAACGAATTGTAACCGGATTTGGTAAAAATAACACAGTCAATCAATTCGTTTCATAACCAATTGAATCCAACAGTTGTGAAATCGTTTTGATATCAATTGAAATGATTATAATCAAAACAAATGGCAAACAACTATTACGCTACCTTGTCAATAGGAAATATGAATTCGACAAGATCATTCCAATCGTTATGACTATGTTGACACAGCAAACGGTTCATGCCACGAATAGATCAATTCAAACCGGCGTGAAAATTAATTCAAATAAAATCATAACAGACTCGAATGATTGGCAATAGAATTCATAATTTGTTATGGCAAATTGGGCAAACAGGATTGATCGACTTTGATCAAAATGAAATCGTTCCAATCAAATGAATCAATTGGCTGGGTTTTAGCATAGTTGTCACGAATTGAATCCATTCCATGATTTGGGCACACCTGCATAGACTTAAATGAACATATTGTTTTTATAAAAACAGAGTAGTTCGTTTCCCAAATTAAAATCGAACAGAGAAATATTTCAACTTTGAAAATTGTAAGACAGAGCATATCGTAACAACCAAACTCAATAAAATCTTTTACCCACCACAACATATGGATCATAACAAAATCAAATCCGAACATGATTGTGTTCTAAACTGAGTATGAAAAACTTCCTTTTCAAATCGGATACAAACCAATCCAGTCAAAGACAAACTATTAATTTCGTTAACTCAATAAAGAAAACCAATCAATCAAATCCAAATGAAGAACACTCCAATCCAATCAAAATCTATCGATTGCTATACTAGGAATGATCAGATCGTATATCGAATCGAAATTTATTTTTATTCAAAGAAAAGCTCTATATAGAATGCACGCATTATAACAGAGTCATTCAAGATGTAAACAGAGCTATTTAAAAATTGAATTCAAATCATTATATCAACCTAGATTATTTACAAAACAAAATCGATGTCAAAACCATACCTGTATAACGACGAGGCTGCTTGATTATGCCAATTCAGAATTGCCAACGGTCGTGGCTGATTCCACGTTTTTGAACAGGATGGAGCCGGTTGTCTTTTGCTTTTTATGTGTTGCTTGAAGCTTGGCTTTTTGACTGGTTAGTACTGCAATTTGATCTTCCAGTGATTGAATCTTTGATTGGAGCATGGGAACCTCAATGTAATATCGTTCTAACCATAAATCGCATTGGTCACAGGGTGACTGTGTGGGTTTAGACAGAGCAGGCGAGGGTTTGGGCAAATGACTGAGGGTTTCATGAGGCAATTTAATACCCGGGTAGTCAGGGTCGTTCTTTAGGTAGGGGGGAAGGTTTGATACAAAATCATAAGGGGGCTCGAGACATAAACCCTGCGAGTAGGGGTACTCACTGGCCAAGAAACATTCAACACTAGAATCAGAATCCTCACTCAGAACTATAGGGTTGGACTCGACAGAGGGTTTCGATTTGTTTCTAGCCATTCTCGAAATGTGTCGGGCATTCCTTTTCCCTTTGGCATTAGCAGTAAGGTTTGCCTTGGGTTTTTTTCTCATAGATTTCTTAATAGCCTCTTCACTCTTAGTTACAGTGTCGGGTAAGTCACCACCAGGGTTGATTGAGGGTCTAGGCAGTAGGAGATGTAAGGGTACAGGCAGTTCGGCCTTGATTTCAATTACCACAGGTTTATCAACCTGTACAGGGTCGGTGTATTCAAAGCCATTACGGGCAATGAAAGCCCTCCAACTATCACCATGCAAACTCAAATGATAAACAACGATGAGCTTAACAAGCCCATGGTGGAACAGGCTACTGTCAGCCTTCTGCCTCTTAAACTTTTTTGACATTTTATACAGGCTCTGATGAGAGTAGAAAGGCATGTTTAGAGGATACCCTATAAAAATAATCAACAAACGCAGGTTAGAGAAACACAAGTCCGTATCAACCTTCACAGGTCACGAACTGCTTAACTAGCATTAATAATTTGTGCCATCGTGGTTTGAGCATAGATATGGGCATACCTCTGTCACAAGAGGTGACTTTGCGCGATTGAAACAACAATGTCCATGGCACTTCCTCGACCTTCCAATTCTTAAACCAACGTTGTCCTGAGGTAGGTAACCCTGTAGCTGAGCTGATAAACTGTTCATCGATCTCTAACTGTATGTCACCCACCTTGGCTTGACTGCCATCGAAAGTCATGGCAAACTGTCATGTTACACAAAGGTTAAAACCCTCAAATCGTTTCACAAAGGTAAGCCATCCATTTTCCTCCAAATCTTGGCGGGCATTATCAAACATTAATAGGGCTTGGTTGCCATTGGGTTCGACTCGCACGACTGGTGCCATGGAGCTGAACACATGGTAAGGGAAGGGTTTGGATTCACCAACACACACAGGAGAAGAGCTACCCGAGCTAACAGAAATGAACGAGCAAAAGGGATAAGCATAAATGTGAGCATGCGAAGGTGGTGGAGTCTGCCATGAAAAATATTCATTATCCAAGTACAACCGCCGATTTACATAGCTGTTCAATCCATAATAGTAGTTCAACCATTGAGTCATGTGCCCAACTAACGAAATCAAATGTGTATACCAATGCGCGCAAACGTTATGCCACAATGTTTAAACACCAGACTTATAAATCAAAACTGAAATCAACTATGCGCCAATGTATCAATTCATATAATCAAAAGTTTAACCAAGGTGACAAAACAGTATTCATATAGTCGACAAGCCAAAAGTTATGAAAATATTGACATAAGGATTATATCATATATATATATATATATAATTTAATTATAACCCCTATGCATTTTCATAGAATCGATGATCAGGAAAGTCATATAAAGTGCAAATCCAAATATAAATGCATTGCAAACTCAATGAACTCGGTCATACAATCAATATAAGAATGTCCAATGAGTATAGTTCGAAAGTCCTTCTAGCTACGTAATGATAAACAAAAGGTAAGTGCAGTAGGCATATCGATAAAAAAGATCATGACAGTTCAGATAGTGATCAAAATATGACTTCGAGAAGAGAAGTTTTCACGCTTACAGTCGTGAAAACAAAACAAAAATAAGTGTGTAAATGTCGCAAGAATGAAAATGTAGTTTATTAGAAAATTGCGACGAAAAAAATGATTTTTGCAAAACATAGGTGTAGGCACCTTAATAGACGATAGGAAAAAGTGATTTGGCTTCCAACACACGGATGTGAAGCCTCGCTTACCCAACCATGTGGCTTTCCAAATACACGTGGAGTATTCTAAATATACCATCAAATGAGTGATCGTTGATGAAGGTGCTGCCACTTGCATGATGTCCTTAACCTGTTGCAAATCTATCGGTTCTCCAACCCTTTTAAAGTCATTGACCATGTTGACCGCATTCGATGGTCATTCCTTCCACCCTCATGGTATTCTCCCCACCTTTCCGRTCCAGTTAGGTGGGAAGATGGTAGGAGTGGAAGTAGAGGTAGTTGATTCACCTCTTGATTATAACCTGTTACTAGGTCACAATTGGACTTATGGTATGGTCTTCGTCATATCGTCCATTTTCCGCACACTTTGTTTTCCTCATCAAGGGGCGATTGTGACGCTCAACCAGTTATCCTTTGCGTACTCTATCCCGAACGCATCTGTTGGACTGTCGATCCCTATGGTCGATAATTCTTAGCCAAAAACTAAGAATATCGGTGTCGGAATGTATTCTTCCCTCATGGGTAGTTTGGAATTCTCGGCACCGATTCACCACATTTATGCCATATCTAGTACTCCCGCTTCAGTAGAGAGGTCCATCCCTTTTCACACTTCTTATTTCAGTTACCCTTGGACCCTACCTTCTCCGAATTCATCGATTGAAGGTCAGTCACATGTTGGCATGGTTATGCCACTATCAAAAGAAGAGATTGCATATCAAGCTATCCTTGACTCTTCTGTCGATCTAGATCTTGTTTCCTTGCAGACGGTCAAGGAGGATCTAGTTCTTAGGTGTAACACACCCACTATGGGAACTAGAATGTTTCTGCTTTTTCCTTCTTTTCATAGAGGAAAAGGATCCCCCAAATTCCTATGGGGCCTGATGCAGACCCTACCATCCCTTATCCTTACCCATGTGATCATTGGATATGACCACGGGTCTTACTGGAGAGGTTCTTCCAACTTTCGCGATTCGAGAAATTGTGATGCATGTGTTCCCCTTCTCTCTTGTCTCTCGACGTGCCAAAATCCAAAAGGGACCAGAAGTTTGTCACATCTAACAATGAATTGGATTAAAACCCGACATCCCACCTTTCGGAGTTTCACGTACCGGGATTTCCCGGTAGAAGAGGATGAGGGGTTCATACCCTTTGGTATTCCTGGTGTCGAAAAATCGAGAAACAAATCGACATGCGCTAAGTCATATCGGGATTTCACACATCGGGAATTCGGGACTGGCGTGTACCAGGGACTTGCTTCTAGATATCCCGGGTGTCGAAATACCGAGACATCAAGACTTATCCACGCTATTATTATTTCAGGGTTTCGCAATTCAGGATTTCGGGATATGTGCAGATAGAAGGTCTCTCACTTAGGTTTCTTGGGAGCTGAAACTCCTAAGCCTGTATTCATCGCTAACCTCATTTCGGGGTTTCTCAAGTCGGGACTTCGCGGCCGGTGAGTACAAAGGAACTAACCCTTGGGTTTTCTAGGTGCCAAAACACCGAAACATCCAAACTCTAGACACACTATGTCATTTCGGGGTTTTGCATGTCGGGATTTCAGGACTGGAGAGTACAAGAGACTTTCCCTTAGATATCCCGTGTGCCGAAACACCAAAACACCATATCTCATCCGCTCTATTATCATTTTGGGGTCCCACAAGTCGGGATTTTGGGATATGCGTAGACATGAGGTCTCGCACTTAGGTTTTCTGGGAGCCGAAACTTTAAATCATATATCCTCTAAACTCACTTCGGGGTTTCTCAAGATGGGGTCTCACGATGTGATATGACAAGAAGTCTCGCATATGGGTTT
>JZKD02S2106017.1:20177-43367 GCA_000966675.3 Picea glauca
TATGCTAAGCTTGTTTTGGGGTTTCGCAAGTCGGGATTTCGCGATGTGCGATGACAAGAGGTCTCGCATCTGGGTTTCCCGGGAGCCAAAAATCTGAAGTTCATATGTATATGCTAAGATCATTTCAGGGTTTTGCAAGTTGGGATTTTGTGACATGCGAATACAAGGAAACTTTCCCTTGGGTATCCCAGGTTTCGAAACGCCAAAACACCAAAATATAACCACGCTATACCATTTTGGGGTTTCAAAAGTCGAGATTTCACGACATGTGAAGACAAGGAAAGTTTCCCTTGGGTATCCTAGGTGTCGAAACGCCGAAACATCAAACTCTAACCACGCTATACCATTTCGGGGTTTCACAAGTCGGGATTTCTCGACATGCGAAGACAGGGAAACTTTCCCTTGGGTAACCCCGGTTGTCGAAACTCTGAAACACCAAAACTTATCCACGCTAGACTACTTTGGGGTTCCACATATCGAGATTTCACATCTGGCGAGTATAAGGAAACTTACCTTTAGATATCCCAGGAGCCGAAACAATGAAACACCAAAACTTAGGGAACCATTCTTTCTAGTGCAAGGTTTCCAAACTTAGGCCATAAAATCCTCCAACGGATCCTTGGGTAATTATCACCAAGATGGGTGACCTGACGGAAGGGTCTTCTTAGATTATCGAGCTATGAACTCTGTGACAGGGGTGAAGTAAGCTTAAATAGTTACTTAAAAATGGTAGTCCCTTCCAGAAACTCACTCTGCCTCTGGAATAGGATGGAGCTTCCCAGAAGGAGGTGCCTTCAGGAAAACAAACCAGGGCGTATCATGGGTCATGAACATGGGACAACTCTCTAGGGGACAAGCTCGAATATGAACTTACACATTCTATACATAAATCTATTATAGTCATATAATCATAAGCATGCATTCATTGTTGCTGATCGAAACACCACACAAACAGTTCTATACATAAATCAATCATTTATAAGTGTACAAACATGAGCATGCATCTATTATATTTAATTCCAAGATGCAAGACGTAAAAACTTATCTGAAAGAACACCAGGTATGGCACGACTACTAAGAGACATGCTCATTTCCACCCAACCGTAGGCTCAGCGACTCCCAATAGATTTACCACTAGCCACCCCCGAGCTAGACCACGAGGCTTTGAGACTCAGTCTCCTACTTCTCGCTCATCGAAAGTCGAGGATGAAGGTTACTCTCCTTATCCTCTTCTCAAGACTCGTTGTATTTTTCCAGAGTTCCCCTGGTTCTCTTTCTGCTATTCCTGTTGCATGCCCTCTCCCCACACTTCCCTTCTTTCTTTGTCCTGCAAGGTTGCGTGTGGCAGGAATTCCCCCACAGTAGTTAGGTCTGAGGGCTTCTACAGATGGGCAGTTCACTCCAATCCCCTCATTAACTCATGAGGAGCCCCCCCAAATACCATCCTGGCAAGTAATTCATTCCAGGGCCAGAGAGAAGCTTTGGTCTTTGAGCCAGTAAAGACCAACATGTTATTGGTTCGGTGGAAGTTAATGCCACCATTCCAAGTGCCTTCCACCACCTTTCATCATCCATTGTGGTCTCTTTTTCAGCACATCCCCCTCTCATCATTCATGCAACATATATATACACACATTATTTATATTCGTCGATCCTTTATACAGGGCCCGTCAAATCACACATTTACATCTTGGAGTTTGCCATAATTCTTGGCCAATATAGGTATTTTTATAGACTAGGGGAAACAGGGTGTTACAATTCCCTCCCTCTTAAAGGAACATCACCCTCGATGTTCTATCTATCAATAGAACATGTAAGTACGAAAGTAAACAAAATCGGATATGCTTGTTTCATGGCATTTTCCATTTCCCAGGTAGCCTCATCTGGGCCAAAATGTTTCCACTGCACCTTGACCTATGCAATGGTTCGGTTCCTGAGTGGGGTTTCCTTTTTGTCCAATATGAATTGAGGTTCTGGTAGGAATTCTCCCTCCAGTTCCACCTAGATCATAGACCAGTCAATTATATGATTATAATCATGTACATATTTCTTCAATAATGAAACATGGAAAACATTATGTGCTTTTACTGTGGGAGGAAGTGCTAGCCTGTAGGCTACAGGTCCCACTCTATATAGAATTTCAAAGGTTCCAAAATATCGAGGTGCCAACTTGGCACATGCTCCCATCTTATGGGAACTCTTTCTAGGCCTAACCTTGAGGTATATGTGGTCTCTCACCTTGAACTCTCTTGGAGTTCTCTTTTGGTCAGCGTATCTTTTCTGTCCGTCCAGAACGACCTTTAGATTTTGTTTTATCTGAAACACTTGTTGTTCCATTTCTTTCAACATGCCAGGTCCAATAGTAACTCTGTTTACGGGATTACTCCAACTAACTGGATTATTTCATGGCCTACCATAGAGGACATTGAAAGGGCTCGTCTTCAGGGATTCTTGGTAGCCGTTGTTGTAGGCGAATTCCACTAGTGGCAGGTAGTCTTCCCACTTTTTGGGTTGATGCATTACATGCATCTTGAGCATGTCTTCTAATATTTTATTCACCCTTTCCATCTGTCCATTGGTTTGAGGGTGATAGGCTGTGCTAAATAGTAATTTGGTCTCCAAACCAGCCATCAATGATTTCCAAAAGTTGGAAGTAAATTTCATATTTCTGTCATACACGATCTCTTTCGGTATACCATGTAGTCTAAATATCTCCTTCATGAATACATTGACGATGTCTATTTCCTTACAAGTTAACTTGATGGGGATAAAATGAGTGGACTTTCTCAATTTATCCATCACTACCATGATGGCGTCATTTTGTTTGCTTGAGGTTGGTAATCCGGTGATGAAATCCACGGAGATGGTTTCCCATTTCCATTTCAGGATTGGTAGAGGTTGTAATAATCCTGTTGGGTGTTGGTGTTCTGATTTTACTTGTTGGCATTCTATGCATTTGGCTAAGTACTCAACTATGTATTTCATCAATCCAGACCAATAGAATTGTTTTCTTGGTGGTCGTGATCATCTTCTGGTATCTTGGATGACCATTGTAGGGTCTCTTGTGAAGTTCATCCATTATGAACCTCTTCAAGTCTTCACAATTTGGGATATACAATCTGTTTCTATAAGTGAGCAAACCTCCTTCCATCATCTGGTAGCCTCCATATTTTATCCCTGTGGGTTCTTGCTACAGGTACGAGGTCACGGTCTGGAAGAATGTGTTTGTTTCTTGTGCATTTTTTACTCTTTCCTTGACATCCATCTCGCAGGTGCTTACTGCTGCCAGGTGAATTGTTTTCATGCTTCTGCTAAGGGCATCAACCACCCTATTTTCCTTTCCCTTAATATGTTTGATTTCAAAATCAAACTGGTTGAGGAGGGCCATCCACCTAGCTTGTCTTGCATTGAGATTTGGTTGGTCAAACAGATATCATAATCCACAGTGGTCTGTCATTAGTACAAATTTTCTTCCTAGGAGGTAATGCCTCCACATTTTCAAGGCATGTACTATAGTGGCCAACTCTAGATCATGGGTCACATAGTTGACTTCGTGCTCATTCAATTTTTGGGATTCATAGCAGATCACACTTCCTCCTTGCATAAGGAATCCTCTGATCCCTTCCTTACAAGCATCTGTGCATACGAGGAAATTAGCTCCGGGGTCAGCAATCTTCAGCACTGGTGCATGGGTCAGTAGATGTTTCAGGGTTTGAAATCTTTCTTCACATTTTTGTGTCCACGTGAATTTTGTCCCCTTCTTCTAGAGGGTAGTGATTGGACTCCCAATCTTAGAGAATCCTCTTATAAATATCCTATAGTATCCTACCAAGCCCATAAAGGATCTGATATCTGAAACATCCTTCGGGGTAGGCCATTCCATGATAGAACTGATCTTATCAGGGTCTACTGCTACCCCTTCTTCAGATAGGACATGGTCCAAGTAATGTATTTGTTTCTGGAAAAAGTCACACTTGCTAAATTTGGCATAGAGCTGATGTTCTCTTAGCACTTGAAGCACAAGCCTAAGGTGTTCCTCATGTTCCTCTCTATTCTTGGAGTAAATTAATATGTCGTCAATAAAATCCAACACAAATTTGTCTAGGATTTTGTTGAGCACATTGTTCATCAAGCACATAAAAGTGGTAGGGGCATTGGTCAATCCGAATGGTACTACCACAAACTCATAGTGACCATATCTCGTCCTGAAGGCAATTTTATGGATGTCTTCGTCCTTGATTCGGACTTGATGGTATCCAGATCTCAAGTCAATCTTCGAGAAGATAGAGGCACCTCCCAATTGATCAAACAAGTCATTGATCTTGGGTAAGGGGTATTTGTTCTTTATGGTTACCTTACTGAGTTGTCTATAATCTATACACAGTCGGAGGGTACTGTCTTTCTTTTCCACAAACAACACTGGTGCTCCCCATGGACACACATTGGGCCGGATATAGCCTTTGTCCATAATTTCTTTCAATTGTAATTTAAGTTCAACTAGCTCAGGTGTGCTCATCCTGTAGGGTGTCCTAGACACTGGCACCACTCCTGGTGCAAGTTCTATTGAGAAGTAGATGTCCCTTCTAGGAGGTAAACCTGGTACCTCTTCTGGAAATACAACTCTATATTCTCTCAGTGTGGGGTGGTCTTCGAGGCTTGGTTTGTCACCTTCAATTGTTTTCAACATCTGTATTGCATATAGTGGACATTATTTTCTGCAATACTTTCTCATTTGAAGAGCTGATATTTGTCTCACCGAGATAGGTTTTTGGATTCCTTGAAGGGTTATTTTTCTTCCTTCTTCACTTACACTTTCCAAGGTTTTATGGTAATAGTCTAGTTTGGCTTTATGGGTGGCTAGCCAGTCCATACCAATCAATAGATCATATGATCCCAGGGGTAATATGTTAAGGGTTGCTTGGGTGGGGAAATCGCCCATAATGAATTGGCAGGTTAGTATGACCTCCGCTACCCTTCTTTTGGTGCCAGTGGCTAGCTGTACCAACCATGGCTTGGCATTTTTATGTGGTTGTAGTTTACATTTATCCACATCCTTAGGGGCTATATAACTCAAATTTGAACTAGGGACAATCAGAATAGACACTAGATGGTCGGTGATCATACCTTCGATTTCCACCACTGAAACTTGGTGATCATCTTGGTTATTATCCAAGGCTGCATAAATTTGCGGTACACTCTTGGCCACTTTATTGACGGTGGTAGCTTCTTGAATGTTGTAAATTCTTTGGTTGTTTTGTTGTCAATGCGGGCAGTCCTTCAGTAGATGTTCTTCTCCACAACCCCAACATTTCAAAGGTTCTCTCTTTGGGTTATCAGTCTTTACTGGGGCAGATCCAGAAAGTTTATTTCTGCTCAAGGAGGGAAAGTTCTGCTGGTGTACACTTCGGGCTAGGAAGCTCATTCTTGAGTTCCTTTTATAGTCCTTAAATCTTCGAGATTTAAACCCCTTTTTTCTGAAATCCCGAACTATTCTTCTACTTCCAGCCTTCGTGAGGTCCTGTCTGAGGCCCAAGATGTTCATAACAATATCTTTCCTTTCAGATAGTATCTTCTAGGGTCTTCGGTTCATCAAATTCAATCTTGTTCTAACAGTCCTTAGGTAGTCCATTGATGAATCGTTGCACCTTTTCCTTTTCTTCTTTTATGTAGGGTACATACCTCAACAAATCGAGGAATCTGCTGACATATTCCTCTATGTTGAGTTTCCCCAGCTTGAGTTCATAGAATTCTTTATCCTTTTCGTCGAAGTATTTTTCCGACAGATATTTCTTCCTGAAGTATTTCTCAAACCCTTCCCAAGACAGGTCTTCTTCATGAATCCCTTTTACATTCTTAAGGTCTTCCCATCAAATGGAAGCCTTTCCATTCAAGTTGAAGGTGGCTACTTGGGCCTTCAAGTTTTCTGAGAAGTTATGGACTCTGAAATACTTCTTTAGCCCAAGCAGCCAGGCCTTCACTTCCTCTCCTTTCTTTATTTCACCGTCGAAGGAGGGTGGTTTGGCCTTCTTGAACTCTTTGAGATTATGATTCTTGGAAATTTTTCACTTCCTTCATTTTCTTTGGGAATGAGAGATAGTTCTGTTGCTAGAAGATCCCTCCAAGTCCCCCGCTTCCTTTCCAGAGGAATCATCCGACGCTTGTCCCTTATCTCTGGGGTGGACCTTTCTCGAGGTGCTCCTCTCAGTGTGGCCATTGATATGACTACATTTATGTATCTCGGGTTCATGTTGCAATTGTATTTGTATGTCGGATAAGATATGTAGTAAAACTGCATTAATTTCCATTTTCTTCTCTTGCTCTTTTATCATCCTCTCGTTGTCAGCCTTACATCTCTGCAATTCGACCATGAGGCTCCTCACAATCTCATCTAGATATGGAGGGGTCCCTACCACCATCCTTTCATCATACTCTTCATCTCTATTGTGGGAGCCCTCCCCCACTTCATGGTGAGTCACCATTCTATACATCTGTAATTTCCCGCGGTTGATATTCCTCTTATGTGCAAAAGAAAAATGTTGGTTGTTATTCAATATTTATATTCATTTATGACCAGTACATAATTCATATTTTTCGCATGCACACACACAATAGGAGTTTTCATTCTTAACTTCGACTTTTAATTGAGGGGGTCAAGATAAAGAATTACTCTTTTTAACAATACTCCAAATAGAGTCTCTACGCAATCCATTCATGAGCCCAAGAAGGCCAAGTGTTGTAACCATGCTCTGATACCAATTTGTAACACACCCACTACAGGAACTATAATTTTTCCGCTTTTTCCTTCTTTTCACAGAGGAACAGGATCCCCTGAATTCCTGTGGGGCCTGATGCAGACCCTACCATCCCTTATCCTTACCCATGTGATCGTTAGATATGACCACGGGACTTACCAGAGAGGTGCTTCCGGCTTTCACGATTCAGGAAATCACGATGCATGTGTTCCCCTGCTCTCTTGTCTCTCGACATGCCGAAATCTGAAAGGAACCAGTAGTTTGTCACATCTAACAATGCCTCACATTAAAACCTAGCATCCCACCTTTCATATTTTCGCTTACCAGGCTTTTGTAGTAGAAGAGGATGAGGGGTTCATACCCTTCGATATTCCGAGTGCCAAAACACTGAAAACCAAATCAACATGCGCTAAACTGTATCAGGATTTCACACGTCGGGATTTCGGGACCAGCGTGTACCAAGGACTTGCTTCTAGACATCCTAGGTGCTGAAATACCGAGACATCAAGACTTATCCATGCTATTATCATTTCGGGGTTTCGCAAGTCGGGATTTCGGGATATGCGCAGACAGAAGGTATCACACTTAGGTTTCCTGGGAGTCGAAAATCCTAAGCCCGTATTCATAACTAACCTCATCGCTAACGTCATTTCGACGACCAACGAGTACAAGGGAATTGACCCTTGGGTTTCCCAGGTGCCGAAACACCAAAACATCCAAACTCTAGACACACTATGTCATTTCGGGGTTTCGCACGTCGGGATTTCAGGACTGGTGAGTACAAGAGACTTGCCTTAGATATCTCGGGTGCCGAAACACCGAAACGTCGTATCTCATCTACTCTATTATCATTTCAGGGTCTTGCAAGTCGATATTTGGGGATATGCGTAGACAGGAGGTCTTGCACTTAGGTTTTCCAGGAGCCGAAACTCTGAACCATATATCCTCTAAACTCACTTCAGGATTTCTCAAGATGGGATCTCATGATGTGCAATGACAAGAAGTCTCTCATCTAGGTTTCCTGGGAGCCGAAACTCTGAAGTTCATATATATATACGCTAAGCTCGTTTCAGGGTTTCACAAGTCAGGATTTTGTGATGTGCGATGACAAGAGGTCTCGCATATGGGTTTCCCATGAGATGAAACTCCAAAGTTCATATGTATATGCTAAGCTCGTTTCAGGGTTTCGCAAGTTGGGATTTCACGACGTGTGAATACAAGCAAACTTTCCCTTGGGTATCCCGGGTGCTGAAACGCCGAAACACCAAACTCTAACCATGCTATACCATTTTGGGGTTTCACAAGTCAGGATTTTATGACATGCGAAGACAAGGAAACTTGCCCTTGGGTATCCTGGGTGCCAAAATGCCTAAACATCAAACTCTAACCATGCTATACCATTTTGGGGTTTCGTAAGTCAAGATTTCGCGACATGCGAAGACAACGAAACTTGCCCTTGGGTATCCCCAGTTGTTGAAACTCCGAAACACCAAAACTTATCCATGCTAGACTATTTCGGGGTTCCACATATCGAGATTTCATGTCTGGCGAGTACAAGGAAACTTACCTTTAGATATCTCGGGAGCCAAAATACCGAAACACCAAAACTTAGGGAACCATTCTTTCTGGTGCAAGGTTTCCAAACTTAGGCCATAAAATCCTCCAACGGATCCTTGGGTAATTATCACCAGGCTGGGTGACCTGACGGAAGGGTCTTCTTAGATTATCGAGCTATAAACTCTATGACAGGGGTGAGGTAAGCTTAAATAGTTACTTAAAAATGGTAGTCCCTTCCAGAAACTCACTCCGACTCTGGAATAGGATGGAGCTTCCTAGAAGGAGGTGCCTTCAAGAAAACAAACCAAGGCATATCATGGGTTGTGAACATGGGACAACTCTCCAGGGGACGAGCTCGAATCTGAACTTATACATTCTATACGTAAACCGATTATAGTCATATAATCATAAGCACACATTCATTGTTGCTGATCGAAACACTAGACAAACACTTCTATACATAAATCAATCATTTATAAGTGTACAAACATGAGCATGCATCCATTATATTTAATTCCAAGATGCGAGATGTAAAAAATTATCATAAAGAACACCAGGTATGGCATGACTGTTGAGAGAGGTTCTCGTTTCCACCCAACCGTAGGCTCATCGACTCGCAACAAATTTACCACTAGCCACCCTCGAGCTAGACCACGAGGATTTGAGACTCAGTCTCCTACTTCCCACTCGTCAGAAGTTGAGGACGAAGGTTACTCTCCTTCTTCTCTACTCAAGACTCACTGTATTTTTCCGGAGTTTCCCTGGTTCTCTTTCTGTTATTCCTGTTGCATTCCCTCTCCCCACACTTCCCTTCTTGCTTTGTCTTGCAAGGTTGCGTGTGGCACGAATTCCCCCGCAGTGGTCATGTCTGAGGGCTTCTACGGATGGGTGGTTCACCCCCATCCCCTCCTTAACTCATAAGGATCCTCCCCACCTACCATCCTGCTGAGTAATTCATTCCAGGGCTAGAGAGCAGCTTTGGTCTTTGAGCCAATAAAGACCAACATGAAATTGGTTCGGTGGAAGTTAACGCCACCATTCCAGGTGCCTTCCACCACCTTTCATCATCCATCATGGTCTCTTTTTCAGTACATCCCCCTCTCATCAGTCATGCAACATATATATACACACATTATTTACATTCATCAACCCTTTATATAGGGTTCGTCAAATCACACATTCACATCTTGGAGTTTTCCATAATTCTTGGCCAATATAGTTATTTTTACAGACTGGGGGAAACAGGGTGTTACATCAGGCCCGTGTGGGCCACTTCGTTATCTTGTTCACATGATTTCTTGGATGAGAATTTTCCTTTGGATGAAGTTTTCATTGAAGCCATGAATGTTTCTAAGAGACCTTGAGACAATATGCATCATCGATCTTATTTTCTCCCAAGTCTTGAAAAAATTGAGAAAGATGATTTTAGATCTACCCTGAGTGAGATAGTTGGTCATGTCGTAGTTCCACTTGATACACATGGAATTTATGCAGAAGGGAATATGGCAAGTATTTCTCCCACCATCCAGATCAATATCTCTTGTACCCCTGGCAATATTGAAAACATAAATATAGGTGCATATTGTTCACTAGAAGAGATTCTAATCTACGCCAAACTCTTCAAAGAATTTCAAGATGTATTCGCTTGGTCATATGAAGAGATTCTAGGGATCGACCCCCATATTGTCGAACATGAGATTAGAACTTACCCAGATGATAAAATTGTTTGAGAACATCTTAGAGCTGTTAATCCTAGGAAGGCCCCCACTATTAAGGCAGAGGTAGAGAAGACACTTAATGCCGACTTTATCTACCTAGTTCCCTTGACCAAATGAGTATCCAACCCCGTTCTTGTGAATAAAAAGAAAGGAACCATCCATGTGTGTATGGACTTTCACGACCTGAACAAGGTCTGTCCTAAAGATAACTTCCCCATGCCTTTCATTGATCAGATTCTTGATGAGTGTGTGGGAAGCGAAATATTTTCTTTTATGGATGGATTTTTAGGCTATAACCAAATCTAGATCAAACCCAAAGATCAACATAAGACGACATTCATATGTCCTTGGGTCACGTTTGCATACTGGAAAATGCCTTTCGGCTTGAAAAACGCCGGAGCAACCTTCCAATGAGCCATGACTTTCACTTTTCATGATCTCAAACAGATAGTCGAAGCTTACCTCGATGATCTTGCTGCTCACTCTCGCAAGAGAATGGATCATGCTATGCACCTTCGACTGGTTTTTTAAAGATGCCGCTATTATAGAATCCAACTCAACCCTCATAAATGAATATTTTGCATTAGATCTGGCCCTCTCTTAGGATTCTTAGTCTCCGAGACAGAGATCATGGTAGATCCACTTAAGGTTGAGGCAATTCTTCAGTTGCCTCCCCCGTGCACGATTAGATAGCTTGAAGGTTTACAGGGGAAAGATAATTTTTTTCATCGGTTTATTGTGAATTATGCCAATATCACTAAGGGTTTCATATGCTTATTGAAGAAAGACACCCCATTTATCTGGGATGAGCGAACCTAATAGTCTTTTGACACTTTAAAGAAAGCCTTAGTATCAGCCCCTCTACTGAAATCTCCTGATTACAGTAGAGATTACTTGTTGTATATCACCGCGTCTGAAGAGACCATTGCTATGGTTCTAGTTCAGGAAGATGATGAGCTCTGTGAGCACGTCATCTACTATCTCAGTTGAAATTTAGTCGGTCCTGAACAAAATTACTCACACATTGAAAAGATAGCTTTGGTTGTCGTCCACGTAGTCCAACGTTTATGACACTATATATTTCTTTGAGAAACTACAGTTGTTGCCGATGTTAATCCATTTCAATATGTCACTAGACGTATCATAGGCAAAAAATATAATAAATGGATTGTCATCCTATAAGAATTTGATCTCGACTTTTCTTCAGCCAAGTCCAAAAAATCACTAGTTTTTGTAGAGTTAATATCTGATTTCCCATGATTAGATGAAGATGTTATTCATGTCGATTCATTCGTGGATGAACACATTTTCCTTGTCTCGTCGTCCCACCCCTGGTATGGAGATATTGTTTTATATCTTCAAACCTTGAAGTTTGCTCAGCATCTCTCATGAGATGATCAACGATGTGTTAGATAACAAGCCAAAAAGTATACAATCGTTAGCGACACTTTTTATCGTCGAGGAATAGATAGCATATTACATCATTTGCAACAGCCCAAAAAATCTTGCGATTTGGTTACTTATGGTCCACCATATTTAAAGATTGTATTGAAGTGGTTAAGAAGTGTCACCCCCGCTAGGTGTTCACTCGAAAAATGCGCTCGCACCCATCCCCTCTCTACCCAGTCATTACCATAGGTCCCTTCACTAAGTGGGGAGTATATTTCATTGATTGAAACCCAGCTTTGGCTGGGGGTCATCAACACATTATCGTGGCTATTGACTACTTCACCAAGTGGGCCAAATCCATGCCTACCGTGAAATCCGATGGGAAGACTGTAGCTTTTTTTGTATTGAACCAAATTATTTCCCGGTTCGGTATCCCGAGTGAGATTGTCACTGATCATGGTAGTCATTTTCAAAATGAGATGATGATAGAAATAACATCTAAGATGGGGTTTAAACATGATCACTCGTCTCCTTATTACTCCCAGGAAAATGGGCAAGTAGAGGCCATCAATAAGTCTCTCAAGACCATTTTGCAAAAAACTGTCAGTTGGAGCAATTCCAACTAGCACATCATGTTATATCCCGCACTTTGGGCATATCAAACCTCGGTTAAGACTGCCACCAGTTTTTCTCCTTTTCAGTTAGTACACAGTGTGGAGTCGATACTTCATGTTGAATGCAAAATCCCTTCTCTCAAATTGGCAGTTGATCTCCTACCTGACACTTCAAATTTAGAGCGACGCCTTGTACACCTAGAGAGTCTTGATGAGAAGCATCAGGATGCCTTTACAGCTATCGAGGAAAACAAGAAATGTGTCAAGGTTTAGTATGATAAGTCTATCTATCCCTGATTGTATGTTGAGGGTGACTTGGTCCTCTTGTATGACCAAGCCAAAGAACCGCTAGGGGTAGGCAAGTTTAAACCCATGTGGCACGGTCCATATATCGTGCGATGTGTTCTAGAAAAAGGGGCCTACAAGTTGGAAGATTATGAAGGGAATAAATTGGTTGAGCCCAGAAATGGGCTCTACTTAAAAAATTATTATGCTTGAGCCCTGGGCTTGGGAAAAAACCTTTGTATACCAATGTAAATTTACTGTATATACAACTTTTCCCCTTTTTTTGTTTTTGGCTTGATTATCAAGTTTTCCCTTTTGTTGGCGAATGTCAATGGAATATTTGGTCTATGTAGGATTCACAGATGGAGCCAATCGTCATACATGAAAATTAGCTTCCACTGCTTGGGTGATTTACTCGTCCGAGGGTCTGCTGGTGTCTTCAAGTGGCGTATGCCCAGGGCCATCAATGAATAATGTGGCCGAATATAGTGTCATTATAGAATTATTGCGTGATTCTATATCACATGGTCTTCTCTCTATAAAGGTGCACCTGGATTCTCAGTTAGTCGTATGTCAGTTAAACGGTCGTTACCACGTGTGTGATCCGATGTTACTCTGTCGATTCCTATGGGTACGTCTTTTAGAACAAAAATTTGATTTTATTACATATTTCACATTCCTAGAAGTTCTAATAATGTATCTGATGCCTATGTTAATTATGTTTTGGATTGGCATTTGTCACATTAATAAAGCAAAGAAGACCATTAAATCAATGTACACATTGTAAGATATAAGTACATCCAAAGATCCCTCTTTTTATATTTCTAAAATATATGGTGTTTTATATTAGAAAATTGGGGATAAAACCCTCAAAAATACATATACAGTCGATATACATGTCCTATGACATCTACGCCTGTGGTGCCGGATGAGTCTCGTGATAGAAAACCACGACATTGGTGAGACGCCGGAAGAGTCGTACCCATGCTCTAGGTACACCGACAACCTGCCTCTACATGTCTTTAGGTAGATCCTCCACCTGAACCATAGGAATCCTCTGTGTCAAACATGACAGGTTTCCCTGCACATCCTGAAGGAATCTCTCTACCTCTTCTCCCACTGCCTCATCTTCTCGGTCCCTCCACCTATGTCGTAGGAATCCCTCTAGACATTGTGGACCCACATCTACAACCACCAAAGTATCGATTTAATATTTAAAAAAACCATCCAAAACATATTTTTGTTCTTTTAAAATACAAAAATACAAAAAATGAAATATATAAAAAACATTGTTTACCTATGGCACCGTAGGTGGCTCCTGGTGGAAGCGACATATCAGGATCATCTTTGAAATAAATTCTCGCATAGGGATAGTCGTCCAGATCTATGATTTGTCTCCCCCACCAGAAGAAAAAATCATCATTGTAGGGTGTCACCACCCTACCTCCCCCCTGTCGTCTCATGACCTCAACCCATTGCGCCATAGATGGATCACGTGGCCCTCTAGGAATGATCTGCACTCTAGGTCCTAGGCTTGGGATCCGCTAAAAAAATAAGCTACAAAGGATAGAGGCAAACCTAAAGTTTCTCTTTACCCCCTTCTTGCACTCTGTCATATAACCTTTCATGTTGGTCAGCAGTGAGGTACACCAATCATACACAGTAGGTCTTGCACACTCCAGTGCGTAAAACATAAGAGGTCTCGATGCTTGATGCATCAAGTCCAACCTTATGATCCTGGTAATCACGAGCACAATAATCTTCAGGCTGAGATTACCTATTTCCCGGATAGGGATTTGACTTCCCACCATGGGAGTCCCTACAACACAGTGGGCCTCGATGTATTCTTTGACCTTCATCCCACTTCCGACCCCGCGTGACTTAAGGTCCACAACCTCTCCTCAACGTGAAAGTCCTGTCAAGAAGTAGATGTCCTCTACTTCGATCCTTAATGGTTTCCCATCAAGGATAAACCTCTTGCTATCTGGATCCCAATAGCCCACTAGCATTTACAATAATGTCACTTGGGTCCTCATTCCTTTGAGAGCCCAAAACTTGTATAGACCACATCTTTTTAATACCACTCATTGGATTCCTTTCCACTGCTGCATCTATCTCCTTATGCTCTCTCTCCCTCCACTCCAACACCATCCTGCAAAAACCAAATCAATTTTTGGGTTAAAAACTTATTTNCTCATCTGGGCCAAAATGTTTCCACTGCACCTTGACCTATGCAATGGTTCGGTTCCTGAGTGGGGTTTCCTTTTTGTCCAATATGAATTGAGGTTCTGGTAGGAATTCTCCCTCCGGTTCCACCTAGATCATAGACCAGTCAATTATATGATTATAATCATGTACATATTTCTTCAATAATGAAACATGGAAAGCATTATGTGCTTTTACTGTGGGAGGAAGTGCTAGCCTGTAGGCTACAGGTCCCACTCTATATAGAATTTCAAAGGTTCCAAAATATCGAGGTGCCAACTTGGCACATGCTCCCATCTTCTGGGAACTCTTTCTAGGCCTAACCCTGAGGTATATGAGGTCTCCCGCCTTGAACTCTCTTGGAGTTCTCTTTTGGTCAGCGTATCTTTTCTGTCCATCCAAAACGACCTTTAGATTTTGTTTTATCTGAAACACTTGTTGTTCCATTTCTTTCAACATGTCGGGTCCAATAGTAACTCTGTTTACGGGATTACTCCAACTAACTGGATTATTGCATGGCCTACCGTAGAGGACTTTGAAAGGGCTCGTCTTCAGGGATTCTTGGTAGCCGTTGTTGTAGGCAAATTCCACTAGTGGTAGGTAGTCTTCCCACTTTTTGGGTTGATGCATTACATGCATCTTGAGCATGTCTTCTAATATTTTATTCACCCTTTCCATCTTTCCATTGGTTTGAGGGTGATAGGCTGTGCTAAATAGTAATTTGGTCTCCAAACCAGCCATCAGTGATTTCCAAAAGTTGGAAGTAAATTTCATATCTCTGTCAGACACGATCTCTTTCGGTATACCATGTAGTCTAAATATCTCCTTCATGAATACATTGACGATGTCTATTTCCTTACAAGTTGACTTGATGGGGATAAAATGAGTGGACTTTCTCAATTTATCCACCACTACCATGATGGCGTCATTCTGTTTGGTTGAGGTTGGTAATCCAGTGATGAAATCCATGGAGATGGTTTCCCATTTCCATTTCAGGATTGGTAGAGGTTGTAATAATCCTGCTGGGTGTTGGTGTTCTGATTTTACTTGTTGGCATTCTATGCATTTGGCTAAGTACTCAGCTATGTATTTCTTCAATCCAGACCAATAGAATTGTTTTCTTGGTGGCCGTGATCATCTTCTGGTATCCTGGATGACCAATGTAGGGTCTTTTGTGAAGTTCATCCATTATGAACCTCTTCAAGTCGTCACAATCTGGGATATACAATCTATTTCTGTAAGTGAGAAAACCTCCTTCCATCATCTGATAGCCTCCATATATTATCCCTGTGGGTTCTTGCTACAAGTACGAAGTCACAGTCTGGAAGAATGTGTTTGTTTCTTGTGCATTTTTTACTCTTTCCTTGACATCCATCTCGCAGGTGCTTACCGCTACCAGGTGAATTGTTTTCATGCTTCTGCTAAGGGCATCAACCACCGTATTTTCCTTTCCCTTAATATGTTTGATTTCAAAATCAAACTCGCTGAGGAGGGCCATCCACCTAGCTTGTCTTGCATTGAGATTTGGTTGGTCAAACAGATATCATAATCCACAGTGGTCTGTCATTAGTACAAATTTTCTTCCTAGGAGGTAATGCCTCCACATTTTCAAGGCATGCACTATAGTGGCCAACTCTAGATCATGGATCACATAGTTGACTTCGTGCTCATTCAATTTTTAGGATTCATAGCAAATCACACTTCCTCCTTGCATAAGGAATCCTCTGATCCCTTCCTTACAAGCATCTGTGCATACGAGGAAATCAGCTCCGGGGTCAACAATCTTCATCACGGGTGCATGGGTCAGTAGATGTTTCAGGGTTTGAAATCTTTCTTCACATTTTTGTGTCCACGTGAATTTTGTCCCCTTCTTCTAGAGGGTAGTGATTGGACTCCCAATCTTAGAAAATCCTCTTATAAATATCCTATTGTATCATGCCAAGCCCATAAAGTATCTGATATCTGAAACATCCTTTGGGGTAGGCCATTCCATGATAGAACTAATCTTATCAGGGTCTACTGCTACCCCTTCTTCAGATAGGACATGGTCCAAGTAATGTATTTGCTTCTGGAAAAAGTCACACTTGCTAAATTTGGCATAGAGCTGATGTTCTCTTAGCACTTGAAGCACAAGCCTAAGGTGTTCCTCATGTTCCTCTCTATTCTTGGAGTAAATTAATATGTCGTCAATAAAAGCCAACACAAATTTGTCTAGGATTTTGTTGAGCACATTGTTCATCAAGCACATAAAAGTGGTAGGGGCATTGGTCAATCCGAATGGTACTACCACAAACTCATAGTGACCATATCTCGTCTTGAAGGCAATTTTATGGATGTCTTCGTCCTTGATTTGCACTTGATGGTATCCAGATCTCAAGTCAATCTTCAAGAACATAGAGGCACCTACCAATTGATCGAACAAGTCATTGATCTTGGGTAAGGGGTATTTGTTCTTTATGGTTACCTTATTGAGTTGTCTATAATCTATACACAGTCGGAGGGTACTGTCTTTCTTTTTCACAAACAACACTGGTGCTCCCCATGGACACACGTTGGGCCGGATATAGCCTCTGTCCATCATTTATTTCAATTGTAATTTAAGTTCAACTAGCTCAGGTGTGCTCATCTTGTAGGGTGTCCTAGACATTGGCACCACTCCTGGTGCAAGTTCTATTGAGAAGTAGATGTCCCTTCTAGGAGGTAAACCCGGTACCTCTTCTGGAAATACAACTCTATATTCTCTCAGTGTGGGGTGGTCTTCGAGGCTTGGTTTGTCACCTTCAATTGTTTTCAACATCTATATTGCATATAGTGGACATTCTTTTCTGCAATACTTTCTCATTTGAAGAGCTGATATTTGTCTCACCGAGATAGGTTTTTGGATTCCTTGAAGGGTTATTTTTCTTCCTTCTTCACTTACACATTCCAAAGTTTTATGGTAATAGTCCAGTTTGGCTTTATGGGTGGCTAGCCAGTCCATACCAATCAACAGATCATATGATCCCAGGGGTAATATGTTAAGGGTTGCTTGGGTGGGGAATTCGCCCATAATGAATTGGCAGGTTAGTATGACCTCCGTTACCCTTCTTTTGGTGCCAGTGGCTAGCTGTACCAACCATGGCTTGGCATTTTTATGTGGCTGTAGTTTACATTTATCCACATCCTTAGGGGCTATATAACTCAAATTTGAACTAGGGACAATCAGAATAGACACTAGATGGTTGGTGATCATACCTTCGATTTCCACCACTGAAACTTGGTGGTCAGCTTGGTTATTATCCAAGGCTGCATAAATTTGCGGTACACTCTTGGCCACGTTATTGACGGTGGTAGATTCTTGAATGTTGTAAATTCTTTGGTTGTTTTGTTGTCAGTGCGGGCAGTCCTTCAGTAGATGTTCTTCTCCACAACCCCAACATTTCAAAGGTTCTCTCTTTGGGTTATCAGTCTTTACTGGGGAAGATCCAGAAAGTTTATTTCCACTCAAGGAGGGAAAGTTCTGCTGGTGTACACTTCGGGCTAGGAAGCTCATTCTTGAGTTCCTTTTATAGTCCTTAAATCTTGGACATTTAAACCCCTTTTTTCTGAAATCCCGAACTATTCTTCTATTTCCAGCCTTCGTGAGGTCCTATCTGAGGCCCAAGATGTTCATAACAATATCTTGCCTTTCAGATAGTATCTTCTAGGGTCTTTGGTTCATCAAATTCAATCTTGTTCTAATAGTCCTTAGGTAGTCCATTGATGAATCGTTGCACCTTTGCCTTTTCTTCTTTTATGTAGGGTACATACCTCAACAAATCGAGGAATTTGCTGACATATTCCTCTATGTTAAGTTTCCCCAGCTTGAGTTCATAGAATTCTTTATCCTTTTCATCGAAGTATTTTTTCGAAATATATTTCTTCCTGAAGTATTTCTCAAACCCTTCCCAAGACAGGTCTTCTTCATGAATCCCTTTTACATTCTTAAGGTCTTCCCATCAAATGGAAGCCTTTCCATTCAAGTTGAAGGTGGCTACTTGGGCCTTCAAGTTTTCTGAGAAGTTATGGAATCTGAAATACTTCTTTAGCCCAAGCAGCCAGGCCTTCGCTTCCTCTCCTTTCTTTATTTCACCGTCGAAGGAGGGTGGTTTGGCCTTCTTGAACTCTTTGAGATTATGATTCTTGGAAAGTTTTCACTTCCTTCATTTTCTTTGGGAATGAGAGATAGTTCTGCTACTAGAAGATCCCTCCAAGTCCCCCGCTTCCTTTCCAGAGGAATCATCCGATGCTTGTCCCTTATCTCTAGGGTGGACCTTTCTCGAGGTGCTCCTCTCAGTGTGGCCATTGATATGACTACATTTATGTATCTCAGGTTCATGTTGCAATTGTATTTGTATGTCGGATAAGATCTGTAGTAAAACTGCATTAATTTCCATTTGCTTCTCTTGCTCTTTTATCATCCTCTCGTTGTCATCCTTACAACTCTGCAATTCGACCATGAGGCTACTCACAATCTCATCTAGATATGGAGGGGTCCCTACCTCCATCCTTTCATCATACTCTTCATCTCTATTGTGGGAGCCCTCCCCCACTTCATGGTGAGTCACCATTCTATACGTCTGTAATTTCCCGCGGTTGATCTTCCTCTTGTGTGCAAAAGAAAAATGCTGGTTGTTAGTCAATATTTATATTCATTTATGACCAGTACATAATTCATATTTTTCGCATGCACACACACAATAGGAGTTTTCATTCTTAACTTTGACTTTTAATTGAGGGGGTCAAGATAAAGAATTACTCTTTTTAACAATACTCCAAATAGAGTCTTTGCGCAATCCATTCATGAGCCCAAGCAGGCCAAGTGTTGTAACCATGCTCTAATACTAATTTGTAACACACCCACTACGGGAACTATAATTTTTCCTCTTTTTCCTTCTTTTCACAGAGGAACAGGATCCCCTGAATTCCTGTGGGGCCTGATGCAGACCCTACCATCCCTTATCCTTACCCATGTGATCGTTAGATATGATCACCGGACTTACCGGAGAGGTGCTTCTAGCTTTCACGATTCAGGAAATCACGATGCATGTGTTCCCCTGCTCTCTTGTCTCTCGACATGCCGAAATCTGAAAGGGACCAGTAGTTTGTCACATCTAACAATGCCTCGGATTAAAACTTGGCATCCCACCTTTCAGAGTTTCTCTTACCGGGCTTTTGTAGTAGAAGAGGATGAGGGGTTCATACCCTTCGATATTCCAGGTGCCAAAACACCGAAAACCAAATCAACATGCGCTAAACTGTATCAGGATTTCACACGTCGGGATTTCAGGACCGGCGTGTACCAAGGACTTGCTTCTAGACATCCTAGGTGCTGAAATACCGAGACATCAAGACTTATCCATGCTATTATCATTTCGGGGTTTCGCAAGTTGGGATTTCGGGATATGCGCAGACAGAAGGTCTCGCACTTAGGTTTCCCGGGAGTCGAAAAATCCTAAGCCCGTATTCATAACTAACCTCATCGCTAACCTCATTTCGATGACCAACGAGTACAAGGAAATTGACCCTTGGGTTTCCCAGGTGCCGAAACACTGAAACATACAAACTCTAGACACACTATGTCATTTCGGGGTTTCGCACGTCGGGATTTCAGGACTGGTGAGTACAAGAGACTTGCCTTAGATATCCCGGGTGCCGAAACACCGAAATGTCATATCTCATCTTCTCTATTATCATTTTGGGGTTTTGCAAGTCGGGATTTCGGGATATGTGTAGACAGGGGATCTCGCACTTAGGTTTTCCAGGAGCCGAAACTCCGAACCATATATCCTCTAAACTCACTTCAGGATTTCTCAAGATGGGATCTCATGATGTATGATGACAAGAAGTCTCTCATCTAGGTTTCCTGGGAGCTGAAACTCTGAAGTTCATATATATATATATGCTAAGCTCGTTTCAGGGTTTCGTAAGTCGGGATTTTGTGATGTGTGATGACAAGAGGTCTCGCATATGGGTTTCCCATGAGACGAAACTCCAAAGTTCATATGTATATGCTAAGCTCGTTTCAGGGTTTCACAAGTCGGGATTTCACGACATGCGAATACAAGGAAACTTGCCCTTGGGTATCCCGGGTGCTAAAACGCCGAAACACCAAACTCTAACCATGCTATACCATTTCGGGGTTTCACAAGTCAGGATTTTGTGACATGCGAAGACAAGGAAACTTTCCCTTGGGTATCCTGGGTGCCGAAATGCCTAAACATCAAACTCTAACCATGCATACCATTTCGGGGTTTCGTAAGTCAAGATTTCGCGACATGCGAAGACAACGAAACTTGCCCTTGGGTATCCCCAGTTGTTGAAACTCCGAAACACCAAAACTTATCCATGCTATACTATTTGGGGGTTCCACATATCGGGATTTCATGTATGGCGAGTACAAGGAAACTTACCTTTAGATATCTCGGGAGCCAAAATACCAAAACACCAAAACTTAGGGAACCATTATTTCTGGTGCAAGGTTTCCAAACTTAGGCCATAAAATCCTCCAACGGATCCTTGGGTAATTATCACCAGGCTGGGTGACCTGATAGAAGGGTCTTCTTAGATTATCGAACTATGAACTCTATGACAGGGGTGAGGTAAGCTTGAATAGTTACTTAAAAATGGTAGTCCCTTCTAGAAACTCACTCCGACTCTGGAATAGGATGGAGCTTCCTAGAAGGAGGTGCCTTCAAGAAAACAAACCAGGGCATATCATGGGTTGTGAACATGGGACAACTCTCCAGGGGA
Organism: Picea glauca; assembly: GCA_000966675.3. NCBI lineage: Eukaryota > Viridiplantae > Streptophyta > Pinopsida > Pinales > Pinaceae > Picea > Picea glauca. The sequence goes on from JZKD02S2106017.1 coordinate 41,469, forward strand.
CGAGCTCGAATCTGAACTTATACATTCTATACATAAACCGATTATAGTCATATAATCATAAGCACACATTCATTGTTGCTGATCGAAACACTAGACAAACACTTCTATACATAAATCAATCATTTATAAGTGTACAAACATGAGCATGCATCCATTATATTTAATTCCAAGATGCGAGATGTAAAAAATTATCATAAAGAACACCAGGTATGGCATGACTGTTGAGAGAGGTTCTCGTTTCCACCCAACCGTAGGCTCATCGACTCGCAACAAATTTACCACTAGCCACCCTCGAGCTAGACCACGAGGATTTGAGACTCAGTCTCCTACTTCCCACTCGTCAGAAGTTGAGGACGAAGGTTACTCTCCTTCTTCTCTACTCAAGACTCACTGTATTTTTCCGGAGTTTCCCTGGTTCTCTTTCTGTTATTCCTGTTGCATTCCCTCTCCCCACACTTCCCTTCTTGCTTTGTCTTGCAAGGTTGCGTGTGGCACGAATTCCCCCGCAGTGGTCATGTCTGAGGGCTTCTACGGATGGGTGGTTCACCCCCATCCCCTCCTTAACTCATAAGGATCCTCCCCACCTACCATCCTGCTGAGTAATTCATTCCAGGGCTAGAGAGCAGCTTTGGTCTTTGAGCCAATAAAGACCAACATGAAATTGGTTCGGTGGAAGTTAACGCCACCATTCCAGGTGCCTTCCACCACCTTTCATCATCCATCATGGTCTCTTTTTCAGTACATCCCCCTCTCATCAGTCATGCAACATATATATACACACATTATTTACATTCATCAACCCTTTATATAGGGTTCGTCAAATCACACATTCACATCTTGGAGTTTTCCATAATTCTTGGCCAATATAGTTATTTTTACAGACTGGGGGAAACAGGGTGTTACATCAGGCCCGTGTGGGCCACTTCGTTATCTTGTTCACATGATTTCTTGGATGAGAATTTTCCTTTGGATGAAGTTTTCATTGAAGCCATGAATGTTTCTAAGAGACCTTGAGACAATATGCATCATCGATCTTATTTTCTCCCAAGTCTTGAAAAAATTGAGAAAGATGATTTTAGATCTACCCTGAGTGAGATAGTTGGTCATGTCGTAGTTCCACTTGATACACATGGAATTTATGCAGAAGGGAATATGGCAAGTATTTCTCCCACCATCCAGATCAATATCTCTTGTACCCCTGGCAATATTGAAAACATAAATATAGGTGCATATTGTTCACTAGAAGAGATTCTAATCTACGCCAAACTCTTCAAAGAATTTCAAGATGTATTCGCTTGGTCATATGAAGAGATTCTAGGGATCGACCCCCATATTGTCGAACATGAGATTAGAACTTACCCAGATGATAAAATTGTTTGAGAACATCTTAGAGCTGTTAATCCTAGGAAGGCCCCCACTATTAAGGCAGAGGTAGAGAAGACACTTAATGCCGACTTTATCTACCTAGTTCCCTTGACCAAATGAGTATCCAACCCCGTTCTTGTGAATAAAAAGAAAGGAACCATCCATGTGTGTATGGACTTTCACGACCTGAACAAGGTCTGTCCTAAAGATAACTTCCCCATGCCTTTCATTGATCAGATTCTTGATGAGTGTGTGGGAAGCGAAATATTTTCTTTTATGGATGGATTTTTAGGCTATAACCAAATCTAGATCAAACCCAAAGATCAACATAAGACGACATTCATATGTCCTTGGGTCACGTTTGCATACTGGAAAATGCCTTTCGGCTTGAAAAACGCCGGAGCAACCTTCCAATGAGCCATGACTTTCACTTTTCATGATCTCAAACAGATAGTCGAAGCTTACCTCGATGATCTTGCTGCTCACTCTCGCAAGAGAATGGATCATGCTATGCACCTTCGACTGGTTTTTTAA
>JZKD02S2106028.1:16245-26843 GCA_000966675.3 Picea glauca
TGTACCTCAACCAAGATCAATCACCAGGACAACTCTCAACCATATGCACAATATCACCAATATGTGCATCAACCAAGCATAACACAAAAACTCATAATCATCACCAATATCAATATCAATATGTGCTTCTAATAATATACCAAGACAAGTATGCTACATCATCCATAAACCATGTGTCAATAATACTACTAACAATTGCCTCCAACCATGTACCAAGTATGCACCAATCATGCATCAACTACTCATCAAGATGTACCAACATCATCAACTATACACCTCATGTATGTGGCAACTCATCAACTACTTGTCTCTACCATGTACCCAACATGTACCTCAACCAAAATCCCTCATCAATTTCATCATCCAAATCTGATTTGTAACTCTGTAATAGACCCCGAGTATATGATCACATACCTACAAACCTTCCTTAACTTTAACAACAAGAGACTAGCATTTTCATCAAACTCTACTTTAGTCTCACATGACTAATTTTGGATTAGTCAACAACCCTAACTTGAAATAATCATAACTATGTACCTGTAATGAATAAGGATACGAAAATAGTACACAATGTTCTTCAATGTATTTTATACAATTCCTCCAGGTTTCACTACTTGGAACCTCTCAGAAAAGGAGTAAAGAAAAAATGGCATACCTTGTTGAATTCTGACTTATTCTAGAGAGTGAACTTGTAGAGTGTGCCCCACATGGAATATTTGTTGTATGGATCTAAAAACGTTACACAAAATACTTTAGACTGTACTATAACCAATACATTTGGTCTTATTGAATTTGGATATGTTATGAAGAAGTTATGGCATTTTTACCCGAAACACATGTTTTAGACTAGTTTGAGGACTAGCCACAAACCTTATTTTCCACGGAGTGTAAATCCAAAAATACAACGACCCACAAGATGAAATTTTTATCACAACTACTTGGATATGTTTCCTCAACGACCTCCATATTTCGTAGTCTGAATCATTCTAGGAAAAAAATTATTGCAAAAATGGTGAGATGACCTGTAAATAACATACCTTAGAAAGCATCATCAAAAGAATTTATCCTCCCTTGAATTTTGTCCTTCTTTACTTCACCTTCCCTCTAAATGTTAGGGTCCTAACCCACACATAGGTAGATAAATATATTCAGATGTAATAAAGGTCAATATTAATAAGTCCTTACAATAAAATAGAATAAGTCGAATGTAAGAAGACCTAATAGAAGCTTCCACTTCTAGAAGGATCTTCCTTGAGATGCTTCTTTTGATAGACATATTTAGTATAAATATGAGTCGAGGGTATGAGAACCCTAGCTTGGATATTATTGTAATAGAGCTCTACTCAACTAGAGGTTGCCTCCTCGAAGAGGCCCGTGAACATTGCTCTTCAAATCAAAGTGATATTTCTGTTGTTGTTCTTATATCATTTCACTATTATTGTGGTGATTGTTCTAGTTATATTACTGTTATTCTGCCATTTCTAGCATTTTATTTTTTTTCTGCATACTTTTTATATATGGTATATTACAAGTGGTATCAGAGCACTTTCCTTGGAAGAAATTGTGGGTAAATTTTTTTTCAGGGTAGAGACGTATTCTGGCGTCTTTAAGCCACAAAGATCTGTCGTTACGTTCATAAACCTATGATTGATGGATTCATACACGTAGGAAATACAAGTGGTTCTTAAGTGCACATCTGTTGGCCACCCTTGTAACCCCTGTTGGTACCCCTTCGAGTGGTAGTGCATTAGACAACACCTGTGTATGAATCAACCTAGATTTCCTGAAGCCCTCTTTAGATAAACCGATCGACCGCTTGACTACTATAGTACCACCGAGAACAACACTCAGGAAGATAATCTATAGTACCTGGGTAGTCGGGTAATATGACTAAGGGTACGGTCTATCCTTCTTAGTTAGTGCCCTAAGATATTGGGCTGAGTACCACTGTTGGAACTCGCACATATTATCAGAGCGCTATAGCATAGGGCAAACCCTTATCTGTAGAACCCTTGAATACCTAACCCTTGGAGACAACAACATAAACAAATCAAAACAGACAAGAACTATTGTCACGCAACTGTATTAGGGTTGCCAAGTAACTACACATTTATTTATGGTTAAGAATTTGGGCATTTCATCACTGCAATATTCTTCAGACCGGAGTATAACTCTGCTGGTGTTAAGAAAAAAAAAAGTCTGAATTTTTTTTCACCATTATTTGAGACCTATTCCATTAGATTCATCTCTTCGCCCTTCTCACATTCATACATATCATTTTTCGGAAAAATTTTTGACTCCACCCACCCCTTTTCAGTTCCCTCGTCCTCATGGCCCATACCTGTAGCCAAGACTTTGAAGCTCGCTTCAATACCTTGAAATCTAGTCTCACCGAGACCCAACAAGAAGTGAAACAACTCAGTGCCAATGTTGTCGCCATCAATACAACCATGCAATCCTCAATGGAGGAAATCAAACAAGACCTGACCACCCATCTTGAATCTGTCTTTTCGTCACTCAACACCAAGCTTCATATCCCTACAGATAACCCTTCCTCTGACTCACCACCACATACTAAAGGTGAACATTCCTCTCATTCCTATAACTTTCAACACCATCACTTTCAACGTGACCTACGCCTTCCGTGGGTGGATGTGACCAAATTTGATGGCTCGGACCCCACCGGTTGGGTAACCCAAATGGAGCATTGTTTCTCTTTATACAGCATTACAGATGACTTAGCCAAACTCCGGTATGGTGTTCTCCATCTAGATCAAGAATGTTGACAATGGTGGAAATGGAGAAAAACTTCCCGTCAAGGGTATATTGCTTGGACACACTTTGTGGTAGAGATTTATGAATGCTTTGACACTGACACCAACCATTTGGGTCGTTTGACAAAGTTGAAACAATCAGGAACAATGGAAGACTTTATAGCTGCCTTTGAGCACCTGGCTTTTCAGACAAAGGGCATGTCTGATGCATTTTTTCGAGAGTTTTTATCAATGGCCTTAAGGATGAGATTTAGGCCCATGTCCTCATGGCTTGGCCTTAGAGTTGGGTGGAGGCTACTAAAAGAGATAAAGAATCACAACAGGTTGTATCTTCTCAAAACTGAAAACCCTCCTTTATCCATCGCTCTAAACCCATTAATCCCACTACTCTCTCCTCTCCACTAAAGATCCAAAAATTGACCAGGGCTGAAATGGATGAATGCCAACTCAAAGGCCTTTGTTATACTTGTGATGACAAATATTTCTTGGGCCACAAGTGTAAGGAACAAAATCTTTTTATGGCCATCTCCGAGGATATTTCGGAAGAGGATGTTGAAACTCCCCTTGTGTCTGAGTCACCTAAAACTACTGACATAACCCCTCCCTCAGACCCTCCCGAAGTAGAACCGGTCATTTCCCTCAATTCTCTCACTGGCTTCTCTACTTCCCAAACCCTCAAGCTAATCGGTTACATCAAGCATTGGAAGGTCATCATTCTGTTTGATAGTGGAAGCACCCATAATTTTATTCATCACCGCATTGCCCAAGAAATTCATTGCTACATCCATGCTATCAATAATTTCCAAATCATGATTGCCAATGGTGGCTCAATGAAATGTGGAGGGTGTTGTGAAAATGTGCGTCTCCAAATTGGTGACTACCACCTAGAATATCATATGTTTTCTATCGACATGGGCGGTTGTGACATTGTGTTGGGTGCAGAATGGCTAAGGAATTTGGGTCCCATTCTCATGGATTTTAAAGAATTAACCATGAAATTTGACCAGGAGGGCCACCAATATAAGTTCCAAGGCATCACCATCGGTTCACCTAAGATCATTAGTTCCCATCACATGGAAAAACTACTGAAAAGAGGTCATTCTGGTGTTATTGCCCAACTCCATGCCATACAAGCAACAAAGACACCCTCGGTGCCGCAAGACCTCAAAGTCATCCTTTATAAACATCAAGTGGTATTTTCCACTCCCCAGGGACCCTCCTTTCCATGGTGTTCATGATCATTCAATTCCCCTTGTACCCGGAAGCCTTCCTCCTAATATTTGTCTGTATCATCACCCCTTTTCCCAAAAAAATGAAATTGAGAAAATGGTCTAGGAAATTCTTAATGCAGGCACTATCCGCCCTAGTACGAGCCCCTACTCTTCTCTTGTGGTCATGGTCCTGACGAAAGAAGGTTCTTAGCGAATGTGTCCTGACTTTCGTGCCCTAAAAAAACTTACCATTAAAGACAAATTTCCCATTCCTGTCATTGATGACCTCTTGAATGAATTGAGTGGCGCCCAATTCTTTACTAAACTTGATCTTCATTCAGGCTACCACTAGATACGTATGAAAGAGGCACACATTCCCAAGACTGCCTTTAGAACTCATGAGGGCCACTATGAGTTTTTGGTCATGCCCTTTGGCTTGTGTAATGCTCCCTCCACTTTCCAAAGCTTCATGAATCATGTCTTCTGACCTTTTCTCCGTCATTTTGTCTTAGTTTTCTTTGATGATATCCTCATCTATAGAAAATCCTGGACAATCTTGCTCATGTGGATCGAGTTCTCCATCTACTCTCTTAGCACCAACTTTTCCTGAAATAGTCTAAATGTGCTTTTGGCGCCTTAGAAGTAGAATACTTGGGTCATCTAGTTGGAAAGGATGGAGTTAGGGTGGATCCAAAAAATATTGAAGCTATGCAAGACTGGCCTCACCCAAAGAATCTCAAAAGCTTGCGTGGATTTCTAGGCTTAACAGGTTATTATCGCAAGTTTGTTAAGAATTATGGAAAGATTGCAACACCTCTCACTGCTCTCCTAAAAAAGAACTATTTCACTTGGACTCTAGCTATTGCTCAAGCTTTTCAAACCTTGAAGATGGCCATGTGCACCACTCCAGTCCTGGCCCTTCCTGATTTCACAAAGACCTTTTTCTTGGAATGTGATGCCTCAGGGAAAGGAATTGGTGTTGTCCTTATGCAAGAGGGTCAGCCTTTGGCTTTTACCAGCAAGCAACTATCTGAAAGAAATATGGGCAAATCAATCTATGAAAAGGAAATGTTGGCTATTTTGCTTGATGTTGATCTGTGGCACCCTTATTTATTGGGGAAATGTTTCCAAATTAAGACAAATCATCAAAGCCTCAAGTATTTTCTAGAACAACGCATTTCCTCCCTGGAGCAACAAAAATGGGTGACTAAGCTCTTTGGATATGATTATGAGATCATTTAAAAGAAAGGAAAAGACAATGTGGTGGCGGATGCACTTTCCCGAAAATATGAAGATGAAGGATCCGTTTTTTCTCTTTCTTTCATTGTACCATATTGGATCCAAGCCATTCACTAGGAATGGCTACAGGATTTCAAAAGTTCGCATCTGATCCAACAATTGCAGTCCAATGCTCTAGATTCCCCAAAGTACTCTTGGCTCCATGATGAGCTTCGATACAAAGGCTGTTTGTATTTAAGTAAACAATCAAAGCTTAAATCCACAGTACTTTCTGAGTTTCATGCTACACCCACAACGGGGCACTTTGGGTTCACCAAAACCTATGACAGGGTCAAACGTTCCTTTTTCTAGGATGGTATTAAACAGGACATTCATAATTTTGTCACTGAATTTGATGTGTGTCAATGCAATAAGGGAGAAACAATCAAATATCTAGGCACACTACAACCGCTTCCAATTCCACCTACTATTTGGAAGGATATCTCCATTGATTCTATTACAGGCTTACCCAAATCGGGAAATAAATCAGTCATCATGGTGGTTTTTGATCACCTTTCCAAATATGCTCATTTCTGCGCTCTTCAACACCCATTTACAACATCCACGGTGGCTCAAATTTTCATGGATCAGGTCTTCAAGCTTCATGGCATGTCGCACTCTATTTTTTTTATCGCAACCCAACTTTCACAAGCAATTTTTGGCAAGAATTTTTCAAGTTACAAGGCACCCAATTGCATCTCAACACAACTTATCATCCCCAGACTGATGGTCAAACGAAAGTTGTCAACAAGTGTTTGGAAACATATTTGAGGTGTTTTGCCTCGGAAAAGAAAAATCAATGGGTTCAATGGTTACCCCTAGCTAAATGGTGGTACAACACTTCATACTATAAAACTACACGCATGAATCCTTTTGAAGCGGTATATGGACAGAAGCTACCTTCAGTTTTCTCATACTTACATGGTGTCTCAAAGGTCCAGGCGGTTGACCAAACACTTACAGTTTGAGAGGCTATTCTCCGTACCCTCAAAGAGAATTTGGTCATGGCACAAAATCACATGCAACAACAAGTAGATCAAGGTCACTCTGAACATCAATTTGCAGAAGGGGATCAAGTGTTTCTTCGACTGCAACCTTACAAGCAAACTTCCCTCAAGGCCAAGCATTGTCAAAAGCTAGCGCCCAAATTTTATGGTCCTTATACCATTCTCAAGTGTGTGGGACAAGTAGCCTATCAGTTAGCTTTGCCCATTCATTCGAAGCTACATCCTGTTTTTCATTTTTCATGCTTAAAGAAGGTGATTGGAACTAAGTGCCAAGTTCAAACCAACCTTTCCGGGTTAGCCGAAGAAGGATCCATTTGACTACAACCACAAGCTGTTTTGGACCAGCGTGAGCGTCTCCTACGTCAGAGAACCATCAAGGAAGTTTTAGTCCAGTGGAAAGATACAACTCCAACAGATGCCACTTGGGAACCATCTACCATTCTGCAACAATTTCCACATCTCAAGCCTTGAGGACAAGGCTATTTTTAAGGGAGAGGACATGTTAGGGTCCTAACCTGCACATAGGTAGAACAATATATTCGGATGTAATAAAGGTCAATATTAATAAGGCCTTGAAATAAAATAGAATAAGTCGAATGTAAGAATACCTAATAGAAGCTTCTGCTTCTAGAAGGATCTTCCTCTAGATGCTTCATTTGATAGACATATTTAGTATAAATATGAGTCAAGGGTATGAGAACCCTAGCTTGGAGATTATTATAATAGTGATTTGCTCGACTGGAGGTTTCCCCCTCGAAGAGGCCTATGAACATTTCTCTCAGAATCAAAGTACTATTTCTGTTGTTGTTGTTATATCATTTCAGTGTTATTGTGGTGATTGTTCTGGTTATATTACTGTTATTCTGCCATTTCTAGCATTTTATTTCTGTTCTGCATACTTTCTATATTTGATATATTACACTAAAATTCTCCTTAGATATCCTTTGGTTACCTCAGTCACTTGTAGATATCCAATATGCTTAAGTGTGATTAAAATGAGAGACCCTTGCCTCTTATTTATACTTTTATGTAGCTTCGTCAAGGGGTTACCTTCTAACCACTTTCCTTATTTTAGGGATAACCCATTTCTAACCACTTGTCCACTTAGTAATTTGTCCATTAACTTTATTATTTAAATAATTTCTTTTCTATCTATTTTGCCTTATAGTACACTCATCACTTCACTTTATTATTTAAATAATTTCTTCTTTGCAACCACTTTGACTACTTTAACCTTTTGGGGCTTCTAAATGACTCATGAGGGTTCTCCAACTTCACATGGCCATAACTCTCTAACCGTGGGGAGTTATGTGATGTACCACATACCATTGGAAATGGAATGACATGTACTATCCATCTAGAATAGTCTTACCTTCAAATATATTAAAACTCATACAATTATACATCAAACAAACTTGGGTCCATTACCCAAACATTTGTGCTACCAGAATTCACTAATGGATTTTATTCAAGGGTTGAAATCAATGACAACCAACCAAAATAATAAACAATATCCCCCTTTGGCATTGATGGAAACACTCTGATTCAATACTAAATTCATATCACTCATGCTCCCCTTGGAACCATGCCTCTGTGCTCGTTCTCCAAGCATTTACCTTTTGCATCTGATAAATCTCTCCCCATTTGTCATCAATGGAAAATGTATCTTTCCATCCAGGGTTTCTCCCCTTGACCGAAATCTTCCTAAACTGATCTCCCAACCTGAATTGTCCTCTTTATGTTGCTTGTGTAAATCTAAGACATATAAGACAAGCATTCAAAAACATTCATTTTGGATTAGAAATTACTCCAAGTCTCTAGCAAATATACTCAAAGGATTCTCGTGGAAGAGATTTTTTAAAGATGTGTGCCACTTGTTATTTTGTGCCCACATATTCAACTCTGATGTTATTCTCTGCAACCTATTCCCATAGAAAGTGATACTTGATTGGAATGTGCTTCGTCTTGCAGTGCATCACCCGATTCTTTGAGATATTGATGGTGCTTGTATTATCACAATAGATTGGAATGGGATTATCATACTCAACCTGTATATCTGTTAGATTTTGTTTCATCCATAGAACCAGTGTACAACATCATGCTGCTGTAATATACTCTGCTTCAACAGTAGATAAAGATACCGATGATTGTTTCTTTCTTAGCCAAGATACTAAACACTCAGTCAAGTAGAATGTTGCTCGACTGATGCTTCGTCGATCACCAATGCAACCTACCGAATCTGCATCTGTGTAGGAAATATGTGATAGATCCTTTCCTTTTGGATACCATAATCCAAACTCTTTTGTTTCTTTGAGATATCTAAAAATACTCTTCACTACTAAGACATGTGATTCCTTTGGTGCTGCTTGAAATCATTCTAATTTTCCAACTTCTTGAATTACATCTGGTCTGTATATTGTCACATATAGTAAGCTACCAATCATTGACCCGTATTGCCTCTGGTCTGTAGAATTTGAATCGTCATCTTTTCTTAACTTGCAACTGGTTTTCAATCTTCCATTCCGAACCTCTTTAACATTTCTCTGATATACTTAGTTTGATAAATAAAAATTCCTTGGTTGCTTTGATGTATCTAAAGACCCAGAAAGAAGGATAGTTCTCCAAGTAATGAAATTTCAAATTCATTTTGCACGTCCTTTGCAAATTTATGGCTTAACCTATCATCATTACTTCCAAAAATATTATCATCAACATAAACTTCAATTAATAAAATACTAGCTTGAGTTACCTTGATGTAGATGTTGTTGTCTTCACTTCATTTTCTGAAACTTGCATATTGTAGATATTTATCCAAATTAGAGTACCATGCTCTAGGAGCCCGTTTTAGACCATACAAGGCCTTCTTCAATTTGCACACGTAATATGCGTTCTCTGACAACGAAAATCCTTCTGGTTGTTCAATGTAGATTTTTTCTTCAAGTTCCCCATGCAGAAAGTCTGATTTCATGTCCATCTAATACACTTTAATATTCTTGGAGCATGCATAAGCTAATAGAAATCAAATTGCTTCCATTCTAGCAATTGGAGAAAATGTCTCTTCAAATTCGATTCCTTCAACCCGTGCATATCTTTTACATACCAATCTATATTTTTTCCTTGTAACATGTCCATCTTCATTCAATTTATTTCTAAAAACTCACTTTGTGCCAATCACATTCTTATTTCTTAGTGTTAGAACCAATTCCCAAGTGTAATTATTCTCTATTTGATCCAATTCTTCATTCATGGCCTTATTCCAGAATTCATCCTTGTTGGCCTCTTAAAAAATGTTTGGTTCAATCGTAGATAAGAGTGTTGGGTGCATTTATTTTGGTGAACAGATTCTTGTTTTAGTCTCAACACCTGCATCCTTATTTTCGATAATATGATCTGAAGGATGATTGTTTTGTACTCGTTTTCTAGGTGTCTTTGGAGGCACTTGTTGAAATTTCCCTTTTACTTCTGTCTGATCTTCTTCATATTCCTATTATACTTCTTCTTCATATTTTTCTTCTTCTTCATAAAGTTGTTCCACTAATTCATTTTCTTCTTCCTTTGATTCTCATACACTTGTTTCATCAATTATTACATTAATGCTTTCCGCAACTTTGTTCAATCTCAGATTATAACACTTGTATGATTTCCTTGTACTTGAGTAACCAACAAGTACTCCTTTGTCCACACGAGAGAAAACTTTCCCATTCTTCCATCTTCTCTTTTGATGTAGAATTTTCTTCCAAATACTCTGAAGTGATTCACATTTGTTGGTCTTCCTTTCCATAGCTTGTAGGGAGTTTTGTCATTGTTGTTTCTAAGAATTACTCTATTTTCAATGTGAATTGTTGTATGCACTGCATGTGTCCAAAACATATCTGTCAATTTGGATTCCATGCTCTCATCCATTGTCATATATCTTTCCAAACCTGCTAAGTGTTCTTACGAATCCATCTCTCTCCATACCATCCAATACTCTGCTAGACAACTATCCATAATTTTGACTCATATGTCACTGAACTATCATGAAGTACTACTAAAACTGATTGATCTATCATATTGTACTTCTACTAACTAAATGCACCGAATCTGTCTACTCAAACTCTGCAAGCTTCTCGTAGGATGGTTCTCTGTTCTGCCTCAGCTACCGCATAGATTCCCCCCATCTAATATCCATATTATCCAGGAGTCTCTAATCTAGATGGCTCATAACAATTCTTGCTCTGATGTGTACTCATCATCATCTTCATTGGTAGATTCATCATATCTATGAGCTCCGACTTCTTTCCTTTTGTCTGCGGATTCATCTTTCACTACAATGCCTGAAAGTACAA
>JZKD02S2106028.1:33529-47870 GCA_000966675.3 Picea glauca
TGTTCTTTTCTCTTCTTCAAGATGGATTTTTAATGTGATTATTTCTTCTTCAAGTCCTTTCTCTTCTTGACAAAACTCTGTCTCAAGTCAGTTTAGATCGTTAGTTCTTTCCTTAATATCATCTGTCAATTTCTTCTCTCTCATTTCTGCTTCTTCCTTCTATTCTTCTATGTTGGCTTCCAAATGATTCTTTTGATATTCAATATTTTCTTCGATCTTTCTAGCTTCTTCTAGCCGAGTTCTTAAGTTCTCAATGACCTATTTGGATTCTTAAAAAATGCGAACACTTTCCTTTTGTTTCATCAATTCTTTCTTGAGTGACTTGTTTTCTTCTCTTTCTTTTCTTAGTTCATCTAAAACACTAATCAATTCTGCTTCATAATTTTCTTCTTTTTCAATTAGTTTTTTTGTCTCATTTTCTTCATGGCATTCTGTTTCAAGATGTCCGCATTTTTCACAATTAAAGAAAAAAAACATACCTCTGTTGATTATGTACTCTTCATCTTATGAATCTGTTTGAAATGGTGAACATATTTCTTCTTGATGGCAACACTTTGATTCAATACTGAATTCATATCACTCATGCTCCCCCTGGAACCATGCCTCTGTGCTCGTTCTCCAAGAATTTACCTTTCGCATCTGATAAATCTCTCCCCCTTTGTCATCAATGGAAAAGGTATCTTTCCATCTGGGGTTTCTCCCCCTGACCAAAATCTTCCTCAAACTGATCTCCCAACCTGAATTGTCCTCTTTATGGTGCTTCCTCGTGTAAATATAAGACATTTAAGATAAGCATTCAAAAACATTCATTTTGGATTAGAAATTACTCCAAGTCTCTAGCAAATATACTCAAAGGATTCTCGTGGAAGAGGTTTTGTAAAGATGTCTGTCACTTGTTCTTTTGTTCCCACATATTCAACTCTGATGTTCTTCTCTACAACCTATTCCCATAGAAAGTGATACTTGATTGGAATGTGCTTCGTCTTGGAGTGCATCACCGAGTTCTTTTTGATATTGATGGTGCTTGTATTATCATAATAGATTGGAATGGGATCATCATACTCAACTTGTATATCTGTCAAAGTTTGTTTCATCCATAGAACCTGTGTACAACATCATGTTGCTGTATTATACTCTGCTTCAGTTGTAGATAAAGATATCGATGATTGTTTCTTTCTTAGCCAATATACTAAACACTCACCCAAGTAGAATGTTGCTTGACTGGTACTTCGTCAGTCATCAATGAAACCTACCCAATCTGCATCTGTGTAGGAAATAAGTGATAGATCATTTCCTTTTGGATACCATAATCCAAACTCTTTTGTTCCTTTGAGATATCTAAAAATCCTCTTCACTGCTAAGACATGTGATTCCTTTGGTGCTTCTTGAAATCTTGCCAACTGTCCAACTTATTGCATTACATCTGGTCTGGATATTGTCACATATAGTAAGCTACCAATCATTGACTTGTATTGCCTCTGGTCTATAGAATTTGAATCATCATCTTTGCTCAACTTGCAACTGGTTTGCAATCTTCCATTCCAAACCTCTTTAGCATTTCTCTGATATACTTAGTTTGAGAAATAAAAATTCCTTGGTTTCTTTGACATCTCTAAAGACCCAGAAAGAAGGATAGTTCTCCAAGTAATGACATTTCAAATTCATTATGCATATCCTTTGCAAATTTATGGCTTAACCTATCATCATTACTTCCAAAAATATTATCATCAACATAAACTTAAATCAACAAAATACTAGCTTGAGTTACCTTGATGTAGATGTTGTTGTTTGCACTTCATTTTTCTAACCCTGACTATTGTAGATATTTATCCAATCTAGAGTACCATGCTCTAGGAGCCTGTTTTAGACCATAGAAGGCCTTATTCAATTTGCACATGTAATCTGCATTCTCTTACAATCGAAATCCTTCTGGTTGTTCAATGTAGACTTCTTCTTCAAGTTCCTCATTCAGAAAGACTAATTTCATGTCCGTCTAATACACTTTAATATTCTTGGAGCATGCATAAGCTAATAGCAATGAAATTTCTTCCATTCTAGCAACTAGGGAAAATGTCTCTTCAAAGTCGATTCTTTCAACCTGTGTGTATCCTTTACATACCAATCTAGATTTGTTCCTTGTAAGATGTCCATCTTCATTCAATTTATTTTTGAAAACCCACTTTGTGCCAATCACATTCTTATTTCTTGGTCTTAGAACCAATTCCCAAGTGTAATTCTTCTCTATTTGATCCAATTCTTCATTCATGGCCTTATTCCAGAATTCATTCTTGCTGGCCCGTTCAAAAATGTTTGGTTCAATCGTAGATAAGAGTGCTAGGTGCATTTGTTTTGGTGAATAGATTCTTCTTCTAGTCTCAACTCCTGCATCCTTATTTTTGATAATCTGATCTGAAGGATGATTATTTTGTACTCGTTTTCTAGGTGTCTTTGGAGGCACTTGTTGAACTTTCTCTTTTACTTCTGTTTGATCTTCTTCATCTTCCTCTTATACTTCTTCTTCATATTTTTCTTATTCTTCGTAAAGTTGTTCCACTAATTCATTTTCTTCTTCCTTTGATTCTCGTCCACTTGTTTCATCAATTGTTACATTGATGATTTCCACAACTTCGTTCAATCTCAGATTATAACACTTGTATGATTTCCTTGTACTTGAGTAACCAAAAAGTACTCCTTTGTCCACACGAGAGTCAAACTTTCCCATTCTTCCATCTTTTCTTTTGATGTAGCATTTGCTTCCAAATACTCTGAAGTGCTTCACATTTGYTGGTCTTCCTTTCCATAACTTGTAGGGAGTTTTGTCATTGTTGTTTCTAACCATTACTCTGTTTTGAATGTGAACTATTCTATGCACTRCATGTGTCCAAAAAATATCTGTCAATTTGGAATCCAAGCTCTCATCCAGTGTCATRTATCTTTCCAAACTTTTTGAGTGTTATTACAAATCCATCTCTGTCCATACTGTCCAATACTCTGCTACACAACTATCCATAATTTTGACTCATATGTCACTAAACTATCATGAAGTACTACTACAACTGATTGATCTATCATATTGTACTTCTGCTAACTGAATGCATTGAATCTATCTACTCAAACTCTGAAAGMTTCTTGTAGGATGGTTCTCTGGTCTGTCTCAGCTACCACATAGACTCCCACTGTCTATTACCCATATTATCTRGGAGTCTCTAACCCGGATGGCTCAAAACAATTYYTKCTCTGATGTGTATTCATCATCATCTTCATTGGTAGATTCATCATATCTATGAGCTCCAACTTATTTCCTTTTTCYGCGGATTCATCTTTCACTACAATGCCTGMAAGTACAATCTCTTGAACTTGTTCCTTATTTATCTGTCCTTCTTTTCTTTCAGTTATTTTCCAAACCTTTCTGTATCTGACATCTTTCCTTTTCTCTGTAGAATTTTCTTCATATCGTTTTATTGCCAATCTTTCTATCTTTGGGCCCTGGTCTTTGTTCCCCTGTTATTCATGTTTTCTTATCCATACTTTCTTATATCTGATATTAATGTTCTCTTTAATGTAAGTATCGATCATTCTTCTACAATCACTAGCTATGTGTCCATAGTTATGACATTTGTAACATTCAATGTCACATGGGGCCACATAGGCATTTCTTGCTTGAACATTTCTTTTATAATCCCTGTAATCTGCAACCTTATGTCTAAAATTAGTACAATAAAAACAATGACCATAAAATAAATATGCATACCTGGGAGTGAATGATCTTCTTTGTGGTGTAGTCCTTTTGAATTCCTACCATGACTTATCATGATCATGATTGAAGCTTCTTTTTGGCTTGAACATGGATGGTCTTCTTGAAGATGTATCTTCAACAATTTTGTTAGATACTGGTTGACCATGAGTCCTTCCTTTGAGTACTTCTGCATAACTCTTTGCATTTTTTTCATTCTTCTTTTCTAGCAACCTAGAGTACTTCTCTTCATTCTCTATAACTGATGTGGATGTTTCTTTCTCTTCAACGTTCTGGTTGATCTTGACGATTTTACTTCTCAATGTGACAACTTCTTCTTCAAGTTTCTCAACCTCTTCTTCTTTCTTCATTATCTGAGACTTCATGACTTCTTCTATCCTTTTTTCTTCTTCAAGATATATTTTTAATGTGATTATTTCTTCTTCAATTCCTTTCTCTTCTTGACCAAACTCTGCCTCAAGTTGGTTTAGATCGTTAGTTATTTCCTTAAGATGACCTGTCAATATCTTCTCTCTCATTTCTGTTTCTTCCTTTTGTGCTTCTATGTTGGCTTCCAAATGTTGCTTTTGATATTCAAGATTTTCTTTGATCTTTCTAGCTTCTTCTAGATGAGTTCTTAAGTTCTCAATGACTTGTTGGTATTCTTAAAAAATGCGAACACTTTCCTTTTGTTTCATCAATTATTTCTTGAGTGACTTGTTTTCGTCTCTTTCTTTTCTTAGTTCATCGAAAACACTAATCAATTCTGCTTCATAATTGTCTTCTTTTTAAATTATCTTTTTGTCTCATTTTGTTCATGGCATTCTATTTCAAGATGTCCATGTTTTTCATAATTAAAGAAAAAAAACACACCTCTGTTGATTATGTACTCTTCATCTTCTGAATCTGTTTGAAATGGTGAACATATTTCTTCTTGATCTATTCTTGCATCTCTTTGGAATTTTCTGAATCTGTAATGGGTGAAGAATATATGTCATGTAACATATCCCAAAGTTCTTTCAGTGATGAATGTTTACCAACCTTTTCTCTTACCTGATTAGGTAATCCTTCCCAGATGAAATCCATTTCTATTTTGTTATTCTTCTTCAATTCCTTCTTGGCTGCAGTCTTTTTCATTTTTGAACTATCATATCCTGTAACGCCTGATAGCCAAATATAATGCCCCTGTGCCTGTAAAAATACTTTTGTGCTTCTGCTCCATATCTCATACTTTAACCCATTCTGACCATTAAACAATGGCACCCCATTCTTAGAATAATCCATGATCTCCTTCCAGTGGTTAAATTGATTTCTGAAGGAACTGGCTCTGAAACCAATTGTTGGATTACTAAGAGGGGGGCAGGGGTGAATCAATAATAGAGAAATTTAATACTTTTAACCAAAAAATGAAAGTGTTATATCAATGTAGCATTATCATCCAATAGTTGCAGAGTAAACAACCGTATTTTTACGTGGAAACCCAAAGAGGGAGAAAACCACATAATGATTTTTCTTATATGTCTTTAAGAACTACATTCATTGAAAGCACCAAATTCCTTTGTTTTCCAACTGCAACTGGAAGGAGGCTCCAACTCCCTATTTTCTTAGGCTACAACCTTAGATAAGCTCCAACTCCCCAATTCTCTAGATAAAACCAGAAGGAGGCTACAACCCCCTATGTTCTTTGGATACAACTGGAAGGTGGCTACAACCACCTGTCCTTGCTCCGTCCAACCTCTCTGAAATATAAGTAGAACGATGGAACCCCTGTCACACTATCACTGTGAGATATACTATTGTAAACCTGTACGAATAAACCTACACCAAACAACCTGTAACAACCTGTACCAATAACATGTGCCAACATGTACCATACATCAACATGTACGTCAACCAAGATCAATCACCAAGACAACTCTCAAACATATTCAAAATATCACTAAGATGTTCATCAACCAAGCATAACACAACAACTCATAATCATCACCAAGATCAATATGTGCTTCTAATAATATACCACGACAAATATGCTACATCATCCATAAACCATGTGTCAACAATACTACTAACAAGTGCCTCCAACCATGTACCAAGTATGTACCAATCATGCATCGACTAGTCATCAACTATGACTCATCAAGATGCACCAACATCATCAACTATACACCTCATGTATGTGCCAACTCACCAACTACTTGTCTCAACCATGTACCCAACATGTACCTCAACCAAAAGAATTCATCAATTTTATCACCCAAATCTGATTTGTAACTCTATAATAGGCCTAGCATATTTGATCACATACTTGCAAACCTTCCTTAATTTTAACAACAAGAGACTAGCATTTTCATCAAACTTTACTTTAGTCTCACATGACTAATTTTGGATTAGTTAACAACCATAACTTGAAATAATCATAACTATGTACCTTTAATGAATAAATATATGAAAATAATACACAATGTTCTTCAATGTCTTTTATTCAATTTCTCCAGGTTTCACTACTTGGAACCTCTCAGAAAAGGAGTTATAGAAAACATGACATACCTTGTTGAATTCTGGCTTATTCTAGAGAGCGAATTTGTAGAGTTTTCTCCGCACATAATATTTGTTGTATGGATCTAAAAATGGTACAAAAAATACTACATACTGTACTCTAACCAATACATTTGGTCTTACTGAATTTGGATTTGTTATGAAGAAGTTATGACGTTTTTACCCAAAACACATGTTTTAGACTAGTTTCAGGACTAACCCTAAACCCTATTTTACATGGAGTGTAACTAAAACAATACAACGACCCACAAGCTGAAATGTTTATCACAAATACTTGGATATGTTTCCTCAACATCCTCCAAATTTCACAGTCTAAATCATTATAGAAACAAAGTTATTGCGAAAATGGTGAGATGACTTGTAAATAACATACCTTAGAAAGAATCATCAAAATAATTTATCCTCCCTTGAATTTCGGCCTTCTTTACTTCACCTTCCCTCATAACCTTATATATCCTTTGGTTACCCCAGTCACTTGTAGATATTCAATATGCTCAAGTGTGATTAAAATGAGAGACCCTTGCCTCTTATTTATACTTTTATGTAGCTTCCTCAAGGGGTTACCTTCTAACCACTTTCCTTATTTTAGGGCTAACCCACTTCTAACCACTTGTCCACTTAGTAATTTATCCATTAAATTTATTTTGTATCCACTTTGACTTATAGTACACTCATCACTTCACTTTATTACTTAAATAATTTCTTCTTTGCAACCACTTTGACTACTTTGACCTTTTGGGGCTTCTAGACGACTCATGAGGGTTCTCTAACTTCACATGGCCATAACTCTCTAACTGCGAGGAGTTATGTGACATTCTACATACCAACGGAAATGGCATGACATGTACTATCCACATAGAATATTTTTACCTTCATATATATTATAACTCATACCATTATACATCAAACAAACTTGGGTCCATTACTCAAACCTTTGTGCTACCGGAATTCACTACCAGCCTTTCTCCAAGGGTTGACATCAATGAAAACCAACCCAAATAATAAACAATCACAAGTCACTAACATATCTTACAACATGGCCATCCTTATGGAAACTCTATAGAAAAAGTTTGGACCTTTCGAGGAGTTTTGTGGCTCTTATTTAGAAGTTGGATTATATTTAAAATCTAGAGATAATGAAGACCTAGAAAAGGAGTAAAAAAATGGGAAGAAAAAATGGACATTAAGCGCTACTAAGGTGAGATTGATGTTGTTAAGTTGAATCAATGTTTGCGATAGTTAGAGTTTTATTTTAGTGTTCATAACATAGTAGAAGAGAAAAATATTTCATGTGCCTAATTTAAGTTAGAGGACCATGTCCAAACTTGGTGGGAAAGTCACATTGAGATGCTTAGGTTGGAGGGTGATCCCCCAATAACTAAGTGGGGGGTGTTTAAAACCCTCATTAATTCCTAGTTATAACCTATTGGGCACAAAAAGGACCAATGTATCTATAGATATTACTCCAATTGAATTAAGAGTAGAGTGTTCATAGGTACACCACTGATTTCAAAAATTGGCCATTATGTTGGGTATAGATCCCAACAACCTAGATGTACTAAAGTTTTGGGTGGTCTACAAAGTCATTTATGGAGGAAAGTGTTTCTCTTTAAACCTATGAAAATTGATGAGGCCTATGTGAAACCACAATACTTGGAGAACATGGGAAATAATAAACAACAACAAAGTGGTTCCAAACACTAAGATGCTTCCAAGGAGGGAAAGAAGAAGTGGAAATGAGAGGAAATAAGACAACAACCACTGTACATAAGTGAAAGGATACAAACGACCACTCTAACCATTGTAATATAAATGGTCACATTGAAGATAATTGTTGGAAGCTACATCTAGAGTTGAATCTATAGTATCGCAAGAAGGATGCCGAGAAGAAGAACATGTTAGTCGTGGATTTAGGAAACTTGATAGAGAGAAGTTAGATATATATGAAAAGATTATCTACACTACAATGTAGAGGAAGGTGACTTTGAGTAACCTCCATCCTAAGAAAGAGAAGGAGAGGACTAAACTCGTCCATACTAAGATCCAAGGAAAGAAGACAAGGATGGATGCTCTATTTGATTCTATTTCTCAAGCCAATTTGATAGTAGAATATTGTAATACCCCAATTTTGAGTCCCTAGAGTAATAATGCATTGGGTTTATTCATGAAAGGCTAGAGTGCCTATAAAGTAGAAAGTTCAGAGTGCCTAGAAGTATAATAGTTTGAATATATTAATAAAATACATCATTGGCTACAAGAAGAACAAGGGAAGAGATAGGGGGTTATGATTCCGCAAGAGAGGGGTGCTAAAGGGGCTAAGTGTTTTATTAGATTTTATTTACCCATGTTGGGTTTTATTTTGGAAAGATGGTTACACGAACTTATTGGGGAAGGCCATGTGGTTATTTATTGTATGTAATTATATAAACCCCATTTTTTATTGTTTGTGGGTTCCTCATTCATTTATTTAATCACTCATTTCATTTTTCCTCAATCATGGTTGTTCATTCCTCATTCATTATTTCTCTTGGTCTGGGCATGGGAAATGAATTATGGGTAGAGAAGAGCCATTTCTTTTTGGCTATAAGTAATTATTGATTATTCCAGCAAGGAACATATGCATATGTGCATGAGAATGATGGAAGTTGTGAAAGAACTGTCCACAACTGAGAATCCTTTGAGTTTCTAGCATTGTTATTTCTTGACCAGTAGAACTTGAGTTGTGGAAAATAAGTGGAACAACTTGAGGGAATATATTATAGAGAAAGGGGTTCATTTCTTTGGGTTGTGCAAGCCGAAGGGGAAGGGATATGGTAAACTAGGATTGTTGTGTGGTTCGGAAAACCATGAGAGATTGATAGCTAGTTGTGTGTGTTAAATTAAACCTAGGACTCGTCCTTGTGGATTCATATCCCTATCTTGGGGGTGAATTTCTATTGAGATATAGAACAATAGTTTCTTTGGTTGGGTGGAATGTCCAACATTTGCAGCCAGTTGGTGAATACTTATTTAAAAAGATAAGTTTTCTCTTTGTTTTCTCTATAATTTATATTCTGATGTGCATTATTTATCTATGATATGTGTTTGTATCATGCATGTTCGTTATTAAAATTGTGCATGGTTGATTAATCATTTCCTTTATAGTTTAGCATGTTCCTGTTAATTCCATGCACATGTATCGGGTTTCTTGATTAAAGAATGGTAACAAAAATTTGAATTTTCCAAAGAAGGTGAATTTAGAAGTACTTGAGAAGTGGGTACGTTATAGATCAACTTCCGAGAATATGTTTTGGGTTTTTTCATGTCAGGTACGTCACGATTTAGTATTCATATCTATTCCATAGTAATGTGACCCAGACCAATGGTATGGGTATGTTACAGATTGGTATCAAAGATATTCCATAGTAATGTGGCCCAGACTGGTTGTCTATGTATGTTACAGATTGGTATCAGAGAATCAATTGCAACAATTGGGTCGTGTGGTATGTTTTGAAGGATTTTTTTTGTGTAGAGGCCAAGATGGGAGGTGCTTGGGAACCTGAACGTTGTTCTTGAAATATGCATTTTTTTTTTAAATTTTGGGAAAACTTTCTAAGTTCCACGATGATTTTCAAATTGATTGATGCCAATAATGTCAAGGGGCCAAGCATGGAAACAATTTTCCATTAGTAGAATTGAAATTTTCCAAGGGAATCTTAATTATAGAATTCCATGTAAACCTTGACAAAAATTTCAAAATAAGGCATTCTTGAAAATTTAAAAAATTATAAATTTTGGGAAATTTGGGGATTTTTTGTACATGAAATCAACGGTGATGTGGAGGCCATATGTCGAGAGATGTGGTAGTGATGATGTGGAATTCCATAGTGGCTGGGCCATGATGGAAATTCCATAGTGGCATGGTGGTAGGCCCCGGTGGTGGTGTGGTACACCACTGTGGCGGGGCTATTGGTGGAGCAACGACCCGATACCACGAGTGGTATTGGTAAGTGGTATCACATACTGGGGACAGAGGTTTTGAGATAGATATTAGAGTTGTGAAACCAACAAGAATACACCATGTATCATGGGTGAAACCACTATCGCATCGCGAAGGGCTGTTAACTCATGAGCTAGTTGAAGATGCCAAATCAACCTCGATCATTGATTTCCACCTGATATTCATCGTTAGATCTAGGGTGGGGACAAGTTTCACGCTGGAGGTAAGGTGCATGATGCTACCCTCTTATCCTCACAACCTATGTATGGGATCTGAGTGGATTTTGGTAGTGGAGAGGGGATCTGTCGATGGAATGGGCCACTGCAGTGGTGCCATGTGGGATCCGATATGGGCAGGGTCCCATATTAATACTATTTTATTTATATATTAAAGTGTAAGGTAAGGTAAAGGTAAAGGGAGGATGATAGGAGGATGATGGGGTAGGGTTGGGGGATGAATATGTGACATGGCACCCTCTTAGGGTTCCATTTGGACCCATGGTGTCACATCATCATCCATGTCAACATATTTCCATGTAGGAAAAAATGTCCCACAGTTTAAAGAAAAAACCAAGTCTGGAGTCATTTTTGTATTTTGGCCATAACGAGAGTAGATCAAGTCAAATGAGATGAAACTTTTGAGTGTTTTCCATATTAAGAAGGGATACAAAAGTTCCAAAGAGGGCCATTGTCCATTTATGCTTAGATTTGCCAAAAATTGCAAAATAGTGGTTTTTAAAGATTTGGGTTCAGATCATTGGCAAAGATCCAGATTATGCTGAAATTCTTGGAGAGAGTTCAAAAAGAATGCCTGGAATCAAATCATGAAGGACTTGAATAAATTATAAGAGGTTTGAGAAGGGGATGCTGAAATAGGCCAAAATCCACTATTCCATGCCACTTTGGGGATTTTTGGGTTTTTCAAGGGAAGAAAAGTGATCCTAGATCACAAAAATGGAAAATTGTATTTACTCAAAAAAATTTATACTCATCAAGAAATACAACTTTGGTTTATTAAAGTTTTTCCATAATTGCACAGATTGAGAGATAACCAATTTTGCTAAAAATTCCAAGTCTTGAAAAAAAATGTAAAAAGGACAAAGTTTCATATTCCATATTGTTGCAGAATCTTACTAAAGTGACAAATGGAAAATACAAATGTTTTTCAGTGTTCACCATAATGGGTATTATTAGTTCCTGATGCAAATTTTTTCTTCCTTCTTGATGGAATTTATTCTATAGTTGACAAAAGACGACTTTCTAGTAAAATTGCACCAGTGGAGAAAATACAAAAATAGGGTGAAAATGACTTTTTCAGGAAGCCATAAATTTAATCTTAGAGATCATATTGGATCATAAGAAGAGTCATTGGAAATATTATGTAGAGGATAATAACATAATATCATTATAAATTGGAGAATTATGATATAATTATTCATGAATTGAGCAAAAAAAGGCCATGTAACATTGATTGGCAATTTTTTATAATATATATAATTCTAACAAAAATGGTCTCTTGCACTTTTTGCAGAATTAGAGGTATAAGTAGGTCAATTCAATCCTATGATTGAATATCAATGTCATGGAGGATGCACACAAATCCTACAATCATGAAAGAGAAGCCAATGGTCTAAATATCAGTGTGGGTAATGATGAGACAAAATTGGTAGAGACTATGAGAAGTATCATAATGGAAGTATAGATTTATAGGGATGAAAATGGGAGGATAATAAGAGCATAGGAGGAGAGAAATCAAATAAATTATCAAATGATGCAAATACTAAATCACTTGCAAAGATAAGAAAATAATGGATTAGGTTCATGGCATGTGGAAGAAGGTAGACATTATGAAATAAGAGATAACTACAGAAGATCCAACCACTCAAGAACTACTACTAGTATTCATAGACATCAATCACCTATTTATTAAACAAGGAAGTTTTATGCATGTTATCACTGAAATTTCGTCCGCAAATGGTTACAAGAATTCAACATCGTCAAACAGTTATGAGGTCACCCATGGACAAAAATGACCACAAAATCATTTCCAAAGGGTCAAAAAATATACAACTAGTGACAAAATTAAAGGGCACTATGAATACACAGGGCATGCACGCACATGCACAAAAAAGAAAAGAAAAAATCGCGCACATGCACACGATGCGCAACTGTTGTCGCAAAAAGCCGTGCACCTGAGAAACAATGCATTTATGAGAGTGGTTGACCTCCTACCCACTTCTGGTTCAACTTCCAAGTTGATTTGACACTCAAATATAGACTAGATTCGACTGGGTGTCTAGTCAAAGAATTAGAAATGTCCTAATTAGCCTCTTTACACACTACAAACTAGTTGGACAATACCTCAAAGAAATGCTATAAAAATTCCATGGATGCACTTCATTTTTAAAGGAATTCAATAGCAAAGTTATGCTGCCACTATTCTCTTGAGGAATCCTCTATTCCAATAAATATTATACTAGCATCATTGCATTGGGAAATCCATCTCACCCCTTGATTGGATTAGCAAAGAATTCTTTCACCATTTTCATTTTCAAAGTTGTAAGAAGAGATTATTTGTGGGGGTCCAAGAGCCCTCCCTTGGAGGAAGAAGGGACTCATAGTCCTCTTTCTTCTGAATGTTTTCTTTCACTAATATCAGCCTTATCATTGGTGACATGGGCCTCATTGTTTCTTTTTTCCTTATGTCCCTATGCTTATTAATTTAGTTGTTGTTTTATTTCTTAGTTTAATTCTTAGTTGTTCTTTTATATTTCTTTCTTTAACTGTTTTCCTTGCAGTTGTCCTGCTTAGCAAACCCAACTAAGCTTGCAAGAACCTCTATTTTTCTCACTAAGGTGAAGAAAGAGGTGCTACAGATTGGCGACTCCATTGGGGAAATGTATCAATTTCCTACCCCATTTGGGTTTTTCTAGCTCTTCTTTTGGTTTATTTAACTTGCAGGTGCATTAACCGGCCTAAGATGACCTGCTAAACATCTAATTCCAAGTTGATTTGAGAGAATTCCATCCGGAATTTTCATTCACGGTCGTGCGTCATTTGTGCGTGGGTTTTTTTTCCCACAGACGCGCATCGTGCGCACATGCGCCTATGTCACAGTTATGTTCTGTGCACCTACACCCATTAACTCGTTTCGGTCTGTGCACATGCACTCAGTGCGCCTATGTCTCCACTGAGACCCGCACACCTGTGCAAAAAATACACATTGTAAGGTTTTTTGAGATTTGGGGAAGGCCCTTAGCCTTCTTAAAATTGATTTCATGCATGTTTTAAGCTGCACCACACTTAGTACCCTCTTCATATAAAGAATTAGTCAAAACACATAGGCACTTAGGAGGTTTAAAAATCATTATTTCCTCTTTTGCTTTCATTTTCACCACATGGATGGCTTGCTTTGACTAAAGATATAAGTTGGAAATCATTTGCAATCACATCTAACTTGAATTGGGACTAGAAGTTGGACAACAATCGCTTAGTATGCTCTTCTCTCGCGCCTCCAAGCGACCTTGAGAATTAGAAAAAGATTGTGGGACAATTTCATCTCCCTTAAAAAGATTAAAACCTTTAGAAGAGGACAACATCCCTTCTTGGTACTCCTCTTAGTTTATTTTTTTCAAACACATTTTAATATTGTAATGGGCCCATACATGCCCACATGCCACAAAGATGAGATAGTGTTGAAATTTACTTTCTTAGATTAAATCACTAAGGAAGTTTAAAGGTTTTGTAATGGGCCCATACATGCCCACATGATCACAATATAGGATAGTTTCAAATATTTTTCTTAGATTACATCACAATAGGGAGTTAAAGGAATAGTAACGGACCCACATGTCCACATGCTATCTTCCTAGGGACTTTTGAATTATGCAAGGTTGTACCAAAGGCACTTAGTTAATTATGTAATCAACACTTGTAAGGAACAAATGAAGTCCACATGAAGCAAGGTGACACCTAATTCATTAAAAATTGACACACTTTCACTCATTCACACACAAAAGTCACTTATCACTCACATAGTTTCTTCTTGAAATGTGGAGGTCAAAGTAAGTTTCC
>JZKD02S2106039.1:10069-47869 GCA_000966675.3 Picea glauca
ATTTAATATAAAAGATCCATTTGGAGACTGGACCAGGAGATGTAGCCCGAAGTGGGGTGAACTCCTTTATCAAGTTGCTGTGTTTATGTCTTATGTTCAATCATTTCTGATGCTACCTATGCTTATTTCTACATAAGTCATCTTTAATTATGTGTTTGCAAATTGATCCGGTTGCATTAAAACACATAACATTTAACTTGCAAATTTAATTAAATCAAGTTCATCAAGTCTTCGTCATATTTTTAGATCAGTGTCCCACCCCAGGAGTGTACACCTTCACTGTCACACAGTCCATCAACTGCTCCACCTCCCTTCTAGGGATTCAACAATAGGACAAACATAATTCTCAGAGCTCTGTAGTTGCTACTGGACTCCCTCCAGGAGAACTCACCTGGAGATATTTTCTCACAAGATTGATAACCTGCTTCTTCTATCCACACTCTCTCACCTGGGAGAGTTACCCATAGGCCTGACAACCTGCCTCTTCAAACCAAATCTTAATCCAACTAGGTAACCACAGTAGAAAAATTTGGCAAGGAAAGGGAAAAATCAACAATTTATATAGGTTCACGAAGGTAAAGGGTTCAACAATGGAGGAATTGGCTGACTGCATGCCTGCTCAGTGCATGAGTGAATCGAGGCAATATATGGCTCACCCAGTCCCCATGCTGAGAGCGAAATCCTAAGGGAATATGGCCATAATGGTTCATGAACCCCCAACAACGATGGAAATTCCCACATAAATATGCATGCATCCTGGGTGACACTTGGCTCTCCAGGAGAACATTACTCTCCACTTGGAACCCATTTCTCCTCCCAAAGGAACTTAGAATAACTGGGTTTATTTCCCCAAACTTTAGTAATCTAAGGAAATACATTATAATATTCCCTTGGGTTAAGCCCTCAAGCTTAGCCCCTTTTCCTAGTCTCTCAGCCCCCCTCCCTCACCCAGCCTAGTGGATCTTAGTCCCCCATACTCTTTCTTCATGGTAGGTCTACATGTAATGTTGATCTTTATATTAATAATATGAATATTTACATGTACAAAACAAGATCCTGGCCTTTAACATCTAGGCTCTCCGACCTAATAAGCACATAATTCTACTAGCTTATAAATACTTGGATCACCATCCTACAAAACATGTTACATTCATAATTACAACTGGGGCTTGACCTTGGGATATTACAATCCCCTCCCCTTATTTTTGCATTGTCCTCAGTGAAATTCATTTACATAACATCAACAAGATTTTCAAAATATTCAAAAAGATGTGGGTATTCTACCCGCATAGTGTCTTTGTGCTCCCATGTTGTGTCGTCAAGACTGTACCAGGTCCACTGGACCTTTACAAGCCCTATGGGTTGATTTCATAGCTGCTTGATTTTCCGGTCCAATATGTGCACTAGATGCACCTGAAAGGTGCTTTCTTTCTCCAATTGAATCACATTCCAATCAATAACATGATTAGCATCAGGTATATATTTCTTAAGCAATGAGACATGAAATACATTATGTATAGACATAGATGTAGGTAATGCGAGCATATAAGCTACTGGACCAATCCTCTCTAGGATTTCAAACAAACCACAATATTTGGCTGCCAACTTGGAACAATCTCCTAGCTTTAGAGAACTTCTATTGGATTTCACCTTCAAGAAAACATGATCACCCACTTTAAACTCCCTGTGGGTTTTGACTTTGCCAAAATATATTTTATGCCTGTCTTGGGCAACCTTCAAATTCTATTTTAACTTTGACAATTTCTCTTCCATTTCCTTGATCAACTTTGGTCCAACCACTACCCTATTAGCTGGGTTGTTCCAGCTTACAAAGGTGTTGTGCTTTCTACCATAAAGTGCTTCAAACAAGCTCATCTTCAATGATGCTTGATACCCATTGTTGTAGGAAAATTCTACCGAGTGTAGATAATCTTCCCATTTATATGTTTTTTCCATCACATACAACCTTATCATATCTTCTATCACTTGATTTATTCTTTCTATTTGTCCATCAGACTCAGGGTGATAGGCTGTGCTGAAGTTCAGGATCGTTCCGAACCCCTTGAATAATCCTCTCCAAAACTTTGAGGTAAACTTTGGGTCTCTGTCAGACAAAATTGTCTTGGGTATGCCATGCAAGTGTGCTACTTCCCTCATATAAATATCAACAACATTGGTTTCCTTGTGAGTAGCCTTCATAGGAATTAAATGGGAAACTTTAGTAATCTTGTCCACTACCACCATGATTGCATCATGCTGCTTTCTCGTTCTGGGAAATCCTGTGATGAAATCCATTGTCATCAGTTTCCACTTCCACTGAGGAATGGGTAATGGCTGCAATAACCCAATTGGGTGTTTATGCTCAACCTTGACCCTTTGACACTCCAAGCATTTAGCTATGCATTAAACAATCTCCCTCTTCATGCCTGACCAATAATATTGGCTCTTGACTGTTGAAACTATTTTCTGATATCCTGGGTGTCCTGCATAAGGTAGATTGTGCATTTCTTTTAAAATCACACTCATCAATTCATAAGAATTGGGTACATAAAATTTGTTTCTGTACAAGAGAATTCCATCAATTGCCAATTCATAATTTTCAGTTTTCTGGTGCATTTTACCTTTCTTCAATTTTGTTACCAATTCCATGTACTGCAAATCAACTTTTGTAGTCTCACAATTTCTTCCTTTAAGATCCGTTTGATACATGCTAATGGCTATAACATGTATTTCATTCACTCTCCTGCTGAGTGCATCAACCACCTTGTTCTCCTTTCCTTTGATGTGCTTTATATCAAAGTCATACTCATAGAGGAATTCCAACCATATACTATGCCTAGCATTCAAAGTAGGCTGATCAAACAAATATTTCAGACCATTATGGTTTTTCCTAAACTCAAACCTCTTTCCCATGAGGTAGTGCCTCCACTTCTTCAAAATGTGCACTATGGCTACCAACTCCAAATCATGAGTGGCGTAGAGCCTTTCATGCTCTTTCAATTTCCCGTATTCATAACATATCACAAACCCATTCTGACTAAGGACTCCTCCAAGTCCTTCTTTGCATGCATCTTTGCAAACCAAAAAATCTTCATTCGGATCAACAATATTCCGAATTGAAGCACTGGTTAACAAATGCTTCAATTGCTGGAAGCTCTTTTCACATTCTTCTGTCCATTGAAACTTCTTCCCTTTCCTTTGTAAGGAAGTGATGGGGTGAGCTATTCTTGAAAACCCTGCAATGAACCTTCTGTAGTAGCTAGCTAGATCCATGAAGGATATGAATTTTGTCACATTTTTAGGTGTTGTCCACCCTTTAATGGCATCAATATGTTTAGGGTCCACTACTATCCCTTCTTCAGATATGATATGCCCCAAATAGTGGATTATGTTTTGATAAAATGAACACTTTCTCAATTTGGCATACAACTGATGCTCTCTTAGCACTTGCATCACCATCCTCAAATGATTCTCATTCTCTTCTTCTGACTTGGAATATACAAGGATGTCATCCAAAAAGACAATGACACACTTTTCTAAATATTATCGTAAAACACCATTCATTAGGCACATGAAAACAACTGGCGCATTTGACAACCCAAATGGCACCACTGTGAACTCATAATGACCATACCTTGTCTTGAAGGAGGTCTTGCTGATGTCTTCATCTTTAATCCTTACTTGATGGTATCCTGACCTAAGATCTATATTTGAAAATATCCTTGCATCCTTCAACTGATCGAAGAGATCATCAATCCTTGGTAGAGGATACTTGTTCTTTATAGTCACTTTATTCAACTGCCTAAAATTGATGCACAATATCAATGCCCCATCTTTCTTCTTCACAAAAAAAACTGGGTCACCCCAAGGTGAAACACTTGGGAATATATACCACTTCTTCAGAATCTCTTCAAGCTACATTTGCAACTCCTTCATCTCTAGTGTACTCATTCTATAAGGAGTCGTAGATACTGGAGCTACCCCAGGCATCAAATTTATAGAGAAATCAATATCTCTCTTTGGGGGTAATCCTAGTACCTCCTTGAACACATCTTCAAAATCTTCCATGACTACATGATCCTCTAGATTTGGCACCTTATCCTTAGATGCTTCCTCCATATGGGCTGCAAATATTTGACAACCTATCCTGTAACACTTCTTTAGTTGTATTGATGATATTTCCCGGAAAATAACTTCCCTGGGAATTCCTTGGACTTCTCTTCGATTTCCTTCCTCATCCAGGAATGTGAATGCCTTGTTATGAAAGTCTAATATAACATGGTGTTGGTCCAACCAATCCATACCAATTAGGAAATCATATGATCCCAAAGGAAAGATGTTCAAATATTCCTTGGTACTCAATCCATTCATGCCCACTGGACATGATTTAACCAACTCAACAACCTTTCTCTTGGCTCCTGTAGCCAGTTGCACCACCCAAGATTTCCCATGCTTTATTCTTGGTAATTGAAATATTTCCACTACCTTAGGATGTATATAGTTATGACTAGCTCCTGAATCAATTAAAATAGTAAAGGCATGGTTATTGATCATACCTTCAAATTCAATCATGTGTGATTGAAACTCATCTTGCTTGTTGTCCAGGGATGAATAGATCCTTGGTACTCTTCTGCCCATGTCCTCCACTATTTCTGCTTGCTGAACATTATGAAAATATCTCACCTTATCCTTTCTGTGAGGGAAATTTCTATACTTATGATGTTCTTTATGGCCCCAACATTGCGTAGGTGTCTTCCTTGACCTTTTCCCACCTACTTCATCCATCCTGGGATCTCTCAAAACTGGCTTTCCTTGAGGACTATTTTTGAAAAATGGTGGCTTGTTCCCCTTCTGCCTCTGTTCCCTCTTAAAATTCCTCTTGTATTCCCAATATTTTTCGGAAGTAGGCTTTCCTTTTTGTTGATCATATAACCATTTTTCTCTCCTTATAGCTTCTTCCAGAGTCTTGGGATCATCATATTGAATTTTATCACTAATGAAAGATGGCAGCCCACTGAGATATCTTTGGATCTTAACTGTCTCATCCTTGATGAAAGAGACATACTTCAACAACTCTAGAAATCTCTTTTCATATTCATCTATAGTCATGCTGTCCAATTTAAGTTAAAATAAATCTTTCATCTTTATGTCATAGTATCTCTTGGTTAAGTACTTCTTTTCAAAATGTCTCTTGAATTCCTTCCATGTAACATTCTTCTCTCTTATGTGCTGCACTTTCACAAGATGATCCCACCACATGGATTCCTTTCCTTTTAGCCGAGAGATTGCAATTCTTCCCTCTGCATGAGAGGAATAATTATGCAATTGGAAATATTTCCTCATGCCAAGTAGCCATGTCTCAACATATTCATCTTTATGGTGCCCTCCATCAAAAGTAGGAGGTTTGATACTATTCATTTCACCCTTCAGTTCACCTGCTTTAGATATCCTATGATTTCTAGTAGGATATGGAATTGAACTGTTGTGTGGCCTCCTTTTGGAATGCCTTTGGGAGTGCTTTTGATGTCTTCTACCACTCCTTGATCTTCCTTTCTTCTCAAGGGTCCTATGACTTCCTCATTTGTTGGAGCCACTCTCCTTATCCAACCTCCTTTCAATTCTTTCCAGGCTCCACATCAACTTCATATTGAAGTCTTCCTATTTCTCCTTGGCTCTCTTAAGCCTTTCATTATCTTCCTGGTGAATTTGGACATCTTTTTGAAAATTATTAATGATTTTCATTAGGCTCACTTCTTTATATATTTCTTCTCCATGCCCATTGGAGTTTGTTCCTTAAACTCCCAAATGGACATCCATTCCTCTAGCTTAATTCTATGAACTGCAAGTATCCTATGCCTCCTCCATTTCTTTGCACTATGTGAAAATTCAGTTATGTTCTGACCATTGTTAAATCTGTAAAATGTGTAGTCAACCAAATTTTTGTGAGGCTATTAGACATAATAATTTTCCAGAATAACATAAACCAATATGGTTCAACAAAATAATATTCAACTCCATTTTTTGCGGGTCTTGATTGATCAACAACCCCTCAGGCTTCTATCTCTAAGCCATGCTCTGTTCTGCAACAATTTTTGGGTGCCAACCCCTTTTTCTTCAACCCTTAATTCGCATGTGACCACGGTTGTGACCAAGTTCTATTAGTTGGGTGGTTATCCAGAGTCTTGAAACTTTGAGACTTTGGAGCTTCGGAGGTTTCCAAAGCACATCACAACAATCTCTCAAACCGTGAATCTCCAAATACTTCCACGTCACCGTCGGTGACGTCATCATGCCACGTTACTTCGGTGCTACGGGACTTTGGGTATTTCTTCCTCCCGCTCGATCATGAACCATTTATTTCAGAGTGTCAAGTCTCCAGACTACTTCATCGGCTGCCGCGTGTCCTCCTTGATCAATGATCGAGGTAGACTCCGGCCTTCGGGCCTTCAGGAGTTCTCTACTCAATGCTAACTGTAACATCTTTCCTCCAGAGTACCAAGTCTTCAGACTTCATGATCTGGCACCACCCATCCTTTGTGACCATTAGGGGCCCCACTAACCATGCTTGAGAGGAGGGCCATGTGGAAAAATACTAGAAGCAGACACATGGCCTAATATGGCGGATGACACATGTCACATTCTAATTGAAATTTCTATCTTCAAAAGGTCATAACTCACTGACACGTGGCACATGTCCCATGTGCCACATCATACCTGGTGACATCAATAGGCCACGTCACTTCAGGACTTCAGCCTTCAGAAGATTTTACACTTGCACACTCCAATTCTCCCAAATGTCGACCTCCCGAACTTTTTTACTTTCCGGATCCACATGGTACAACTGTCAATAATTAAGGTGGTGGCATGTGGCATGTCTAGGAAGAGTCCACATCACCACTGGCAACGTCATCATTCCACACCACTTCTTTTCTTCGTCTTTGGTTCTTCATGATTCGAGAATTTTTACACTAGAACACTCCAATTCTCCTGAACAAGCTAATATTTTGACATGCATCACTTTTGATGGACGGTTCAGATCAACTCTGGACTTCAGGACTTTGGGAGTTTTTTTATTAGCATACGATTTTTCTCCCGAACTCCAAACTTTCGAATATGATGATATGCCAAAATGTGCCCCTCTTTGATGAACGATCCATATTAACTCTGGACTTCGGGACTTCAAGATTCAAAAGTTTTCACACTAGCATACTTTGTTTCTCTTGAACATCGAACTCCCAAATATGTTGATCTGTCGACATGTGCCCCTTTTTGATGAACGTTCCGGATTAACTTGGGACTTCGGGACTTCGGGCTTCAAGAGTTTTCACACTAGCATACCTTGTTTCTCCCGAATTCTGAATTCCTAAACAAGCCAATCTGTCGACATGTGTTCCTCAGATAGATGATCCGGACTAACTCCGGACTTTGGGACTTTGAGAGTTTGTTCCTTAGCACACTTTGTTTCTCCTGAACGATGAATTCTGAACAAGTCAATCTTACGACACGTGTTGCTTTGGATGGATGGTCCATATTCACTCCAGACTTCAGGAAGTCTTTACAAGAAGAGATAGATCGCAAAACATCATTAGTTGACAAGGAAACAATGACTGACCCAATAGAGAAATTATCCGAAATTCAAATTTCGACAGTAGAAAAAGGAACCAATTCAAAGTCAGTTGATGTTCAAATTCAAAAGAATGATTACATTTACAAATCACTACAAACATCAAAAGAAGATGATTCTAAGGAAAATTCAAAAGATATTAGGATGTCTTATAGTCATCCAAATTACAAGAGTCATTATGACAAACAACTAGGAGAAAATGAAAATAAACAATGCTCTTCTTACCAAAAATTAAACTACCACACCGAAAAAGAACAAAGACAAAATCAACAAATTGTAGGGAATCTTAAAATGAGAATCCCCATCCAAAAAATAGATCATCAAACAATTCCAATGAAAGTAGATTTGGGATGGATCACTGCCCAAAAAATGCAACGCATCAGTTTTGGAATTCAAAGGTTATATCATCTTGTTTCATCAATAGTGACAACTACAAGCACAAAAGATTTGAGAATACATCATGTGCCAGAACAAAAGTTAAAAGGGAAGCCTTCTAGTGATTCTTCTTTGAGGACAAAGCATTTTTAAGGGGAAGGCGATGCTATGAACATAAATATACATATAAAATAGATATTAATAACATAATAATTAAATGATAATTAATAAATAATAATTATTAATAATGAAAGGCCATGTCTCAAAGGACATGACTATTGGTTAAGGGCATCCCTACATGGGTATATAAATGAGCCCTCATTCTCAATTGTATCTCATATTATCTATTCATATTTTGTACATTTATACATTACTCCTACATGGATTAATGTGTTATATTCCAAGTATTTTGGATAATTCTTGTGTGAGTGAACTTTGTTCGTCTCAAGGACACACAAACAAAAAACCATGGATGGGATGGACAAATGACTCTCCTAGAGGTTGTTCAATGATATGAGTATAAATAGATCAATTCAAGATTTGGTTACGGTCTTCGAATGGTTGAGAAGAGCTCCCTATTTTGTAATATTTTGTTACCAGAGCTGTTCTTTGGTCATGTATGAAACCCGATACCTAGATGAGTTATTATAGTTGTATTGTAATGGAGGTTTGATTATAATACTACTGTGATATATTTCAGTATCTTAAACTTGATTTCAAGAGTGCTCTTGTGCTTGAGCTTTTATTCACCAAATTGCTTGAAGGCTGGATGCTCACGACAAACTTGTCCTCCTTTCTCACTAAGTCTTCCTTCTACTCACCTTTAACCTTAAACCACTGACTGAATTTAATGAGAACCTCATTTTCTTATGCATTTCTAGTCCACTTTTTTGTGTTAAAACATTCTCATGCCGAGCTTTGTCCATTCGACCTCCACTCATAAACCTACCTCCACCAACATTTTGATGGGTACTGGGATTATCTTCTTGCAATCTGATGGTGACTCTCAGTGCTAACATTCTTGGTGCCATTGCTGGGGAAGGAATTGAAGATATTTCCCTGGGATTGAACGACAAAGAAAGTTTGATTCTGAAGGTGCATAAAAAATAATTAACTTGAAGATTGCAACTTGCACGTGGCCACTCCACCATTTTAGTTCTGGATCCTAAAGGAAGACACACGAGGTCTACTCCACAAATGTCTCTGGAAACACCTAGAGCTGACCCATAAAATATTATCAATAAAGGAAAGACCTCTCAAGAAGGTATTTCAGCTGTTGTACTGGGTGATTCTGGTAATTTACATGATTCTCCTTTTAAAAATCCAGTAGCTGTATCTAATTATCCTTTTATACCATCTGTTGGAGTTTCCAGAAGTTTAGATTTTCAAATCTTTCCTGTTGAACTTCCCTCTTCTAGTCTTCATTTGGAAGAAGAAAGTTTTGAAACCCCTGTTCCCCTGATATTGTAAAGTGGTTTAGACCCAGGAGCTTAGAATATTTTCCCACTTTGGGTTTTCCTACTCCTCCTCCTATCAAAGTTGTTGTAACTAAAGAGGGGGAAAATTATTTTCCTTTGAACCCTATACAATTCTCCTCCAACACTCAACCCCTTCCCCCTATAAATATAGTTGCAATCCTACATTTCCAAACTCCATCTCCCCCTTGTTCTCCTACAGTTCACATCCCAATGGAAGGTGCTAATATTCCTAGAAATAGGATGAATTCCATAGTGACTACTAGATATGACCCTCTTGTTTTAACTCGGCCTATGAATTCTATCCCAGTTGGAGACTACCTTAAGTACATGCCCAAGTTCACAGGGGAGGAAGACATAACTGCAAAAGAACACCTTTCATCTTTATATAGTTATGCAGATAATATTAACATTGAAAAAGAAGATGTGTGGATGAGAGTTTTTATACAGAGCCTTGATAGTGAGGCCAGGAAATGGTTTAGGGGTTTGACCCCTGGATCTATTGTTGGGATTGAAGCTCTAGATGATTCATTCTTGAGGCATTGGGGGGATAAAAAATATTTTCTTTATTATATTACGAAATTTGGGTCACTTAGGAGGAAAGAGGGGGAATCTGTTTCAGACTTCTCAAAGAGTTTTAACAAGATATACAATAAGATTCCCACTGAAATAAATCCTATAGAAACCTCTTCAAAGATTAATTATTCCAACGCTTTTGACCTTGAGTTTTGCCTCCTGTTGAGAGAAAGAAGAGCTACCTCTTTAGCTCATATGAAAGATGCAACCCTTGAAGTAGAGTCTAATATATTGGTTGCTGAAAAACTTAGGAGTAAATCTGATAGAGATGGAAGAAAAGGTAGGGATTAAGCTTCAACCTTTGATTCCTTTGCTGCCTACCCTCAAGTGGATGAATTGAAAAAACTGGTAAAATAACTTTTTGCAGAAATGGAGAAAATGAAACTTTAAGGAAAGAAAATCTATAGGAACACCCATAATGATGATAGTAGGGGTAATTTTAGAAGACTCAATAATTCCTCTCTGATCATCTAAAGAGATCAAATAAATAGGGATAGGGATGATAAAAAAATCCAAGCCCCTCTCCAAAATAACCTTGTTACTGATGAAGAAGGAGAGGAAGAATATGCATACCCTAAAATCCATTTTCTTGGTGACACCTCTTCATCTCCTCATTTAACCCAATATGCATATGAAGAGTCTCTCATGGATAACCAACTAAACGAGTTGAGAAAAGGGGAAAGGACCAATGGAAATCTAAATAGATACAAACTAAGTTCAAAGAAGAAAGAGGGAAAGCCTGACATTCCTAATCAGCCTACTAAAATAGAGAATCCTGCTAAGGATGTGGTAGCTAGCAACAAAAAAAAAGAGGTACAAAAACCCTAGGTAGTGGTTAAAATACCTACCCAAGAAGTTAAGGAGATTGTGAAGCCTCCCTCCTCTTTTACCTTTCAGAATGAGATTCAAAAGATTAAAATCCTTGTACCTTTTTTAGAGCTAGTTAAGAATGAGGATTTCAAAAGGTACCTTTCAAAAATGTTGTAGACTAAACCTTCATCTTATCCCACAGATTCAGTCAACCTCCAAGATGAAAAACTAGCTGTCATACTAGGACCTTTAGTAGAGGATAGGGATGATTCCTCCCCTCCTTTCTATAACTCATTAAACATTCATGATAAAGTGCTACACAATTGTTTGATGGATTCAGGGGAATTGCATAACCTCATGCCTCAGACTGTCATGGATGANAATCATATGATCCCAAAGGAAAGATGTTCAAATATTCCTTGGTACTCAATCCATTCATGCCCACTGGACATGATTTAACCAACTCAACAACCTTTCTCTTGGCTCCTGTAGCCAGTTGCACCACCCAAGATTTCCCATGCTTTATTCTTGGTAATTGAAATATTTCCACTACCTTAGGATGTATATAGTTATGACTAGCTCCTGAATCAATTAAAATAGTAAAGGCATGGTTATTGATCATACCTTCAAATTCAATCATGTGTGATTGAAACTCATCTTGCTTGTTGTCCAGGGATGAATAGATCCTTGGTACTCTTCTGCCCATGTCCTCCACTATTTCTGCTTGCTGAACATTATGAAAATATCTCACCTTATCCTTTCTGTGAGGGAAATTTCTATACTTATGATGTTCTTTATGGCCCCAACATTGCGTAGGTGTCTTCCTTGACCTTTTCCCACCTACTTCATCCATCCTGGGATCTCTCAAAACTGGCTTTCCTTGAGGACTATTTTTGAAAAATGGTGGCTTGTTCCCCTTCTGCCTCTGTTCCCTCTTAAAATTCCTCTTGTATTCCCAATATTTTTCGGAAGTAGGCTTTCCTTTTTGTTGATCATATAACCATTTTTCTCTCCTTATAGCTTCTTCCAGAGTCTTGGGATCATCATATTGAATTTTATCACTAATGAAAGATGGCAGCCCACTGAGATATCTTTGGATCTTAACTGTCTCATCCTTGATGAAAGAGACATACTTCAACAACTCTAGAAATCTCTTTTCATATTCATCTATAGTCATGCTGTCCAATTTAAGTTAAAATAAATCTTTCATCTTTATGTCATAGTATCTCTTGGTTAAGTACTTCTTTTCAAAATGTCTCTTGAATTCCTTCCATGTAACATTCTTCTCTCTTATGTGCTGCACTTTCACAAGATGATCCCACCACATGGATTCCTTTCCTTTTAGCCGAGAGATTGCAATTCTTCCCTCTGCATGAGAGGAATAATTATGCAATTGGAAATATTTCCTCATGCCAAGTAGCCATGTCTCAACATATTCATCTTTATGGTGCCCTCCATCAAAAGTAGGAGGTTTGATACTATTCATTTCACCCTTCAGTTCACCTGCTTTAGATATCCTATGATTTCTAGTAGGATATGGAATTGAACTGTTGTGTGGCCTCCTTTTGGAATGCCTTTGGGAGTGCTTTTGATGTCT
Organism: Picea glauca; assembly: GCA_000966675.3. Taxonomy (NCBI): domain Eukaryota; kingdom Viridiplantae; phylum Streptophyta; class Pinopsida; order Pinales; family Pinaceae; genus Picea; species Picea glauca. Next base: position 22,527 of record JZKD02S2106039.1, read on the forward strand.
TCTACCACTCCTTGATCTTCCTTTCTTCTCAAGGGTCCTATGACTTCCTCATTTGTTGGAGCCACTCTCCTTATCCAACCTCCTTTCAATTCTTTCCAGGCTCCACATCAACTTCATATTGAAGTCTTCCTATTTCTCCTTGGCTCTCTTAAGCCTTTCATTATCTTCCTGGTGAATTTGGACATCTTTTTGAAAATTATTAATGATTTTCATTAGGCTCACTTCTTTATATATTTCTTCTCCATGCCCATTGGAGTTTGTTCCTTAAACTCCCAAATGGACATCCATTCCTCTAGCTTAATTCTATGAACTGCAAGTATCCTATGCCTCCTCCATTTCTTTGCACTATGTGAAAATTCAGTTATGTTCTGACCATTGTTAAATCTGTAAAATGTGTAGTCAACCAAATTTTTGTGAGGCTATTAGACATAATAATTTTCCAGAATAACATAAACCAATCTGGTTCAACAAAATAATATTCAACTCCATTTTTTGCGGGTCTTGATTGATCAAGAACCCCTCAGGCTTCTATCTCTAAGCCATGCTCTATTCTGCAACAATTTTTGGGTGCCAACCCCTTTTTCTTCAGCCCTTAATTCACATGTGATCACGGTTGTGACCAAATTCTATTAGTTGGGTGGTTATCCAGAGTCTTGAAACTTTGAGACTTTGGAGCTTCGGAGGTTTCCAAAGAACATCACAACAATCTCTCAAACCGTGAATCTCCAAATACTTCCACGTCACCCTCGGTGACGTCATCATGCCACGTTACTTCGGTGCTATAGGACTTTGGGTATTTCTTCCTCCCACTCGATCATGAACCATTTCTTTCAGAGTGTCAAGTCTCCAGACTACTTCATCGGCTACCGCGTGTCCTCCTTGATCAATGATCGAGGTAGACTCCAGCCTTTGGGCCTTCAGGAGTTCTCTACTCAATGATAACTGTAACATCTTTCCTCCAGAGTACCAAGTATTCAGACTTCATGATCTGGCACCACCCATCCTTTGTGACCATTAGGGGCCCCACTAACAATGCTTGAGAGGAGGGCCATGTGGAAAAATACTAGAAGCAGACACGTGGCCTAATATGGTGGATGACACATGTCACATTCTAACTGAAATTTCTATCTTCAAAAGGTCATAACTCACTGACACGTGGCACATGTCCCATGTGCCACATCATACTCGGTGACATCAATAGGCCACGCCACTTCAAGACTTCAGCCTTCAGAATATTTTACACTTGCACACTCCAATTCTCCCAAATGTCGACCTCTCTAACTTTTTTACTTTCCGGGGTCCACATGGTACAACTGTCAGTAATTAAGGTGGTGGCATGTGGCATGTCTAGGAAGAGTCCACATAACCACTAGCAACGTCATCATTCCACGCCACTTCTGTTGTTCGTCTTTGGTGCTTCATTATTCGAGAATTTTTACACTAGAACACTCCAATTCTCCTGAACAAGCTAATATTTTGACATGCATCACTTTTGATGGACGGTTCAGATCAACTCTGGACTTCAGGACTTTGGGAGTTTTTTCATTAGCATACGATTTTTCTCCCGAACTCCAAACTTTCGAATACGATGATATGCCAAAATGTGCCCCTCTTTGATGAATGATCCATATTAACTCTGGACTTCGGGACTTCAAGATTCAAAAGTTTTCACACTAGCATACTTTGTTTCTCCTGAACATCGAACTCCCAAATATGTTGATCTGTCGACATGTGCCCCTTTTTGATGAACGTTTTGGATTAACTTCATACTTCGGGACTTCGGGCTTCAATAGTTTTCACACTAGCATACCTTGTTTCTCCCAAATTCTGAATTCCTAAACAAGCCAATCTGTCGACATGTGTTCCTCAGATAGATGATCCAGACTAACTCCGGACTTTGGGACTTCGAGAGTTTGTTCCTTAGCACACTTTGTTTCTCCTGAACGATGAATTCTGAACAAGTCAATCTTACGACACGTGTTGCTTTGGATGGATGGTCCATATTCACTCCAGACTTCAGGAAGTCTTTACAAGAAGAGATAGATCGCAAAACATCATTAGTTGACAAGGAAACAATGACTGACCCAATAGAGAAATTATCCGAAATTCAAATTTCGACAGTAGAAAAAGGAACCAATTCAAAGTCAGTTGATGTTCAAATTCAAAAGAATGATTACATTTACAAATCACTACAAACATCAAAAGAAGATGATTCTAAGGAAAATTCAAAAGATATTAGGATGTCTTATAGTCATCCAAATTACAAGAGTCATTATGACAAACAACTAGGAGAAAATGAAAATAAACAATGCTCTTCTTACCAAAAATTAAACTACCACACCGAAAAAGAACAAAGACAAAATCAACAAATTGTAGGGAATCTTAAAATGAGAATCCCCATCCAAAAAATAGATCATCAAACAATTCCAATGAAAGTAGATTTGGGATGGATCACTGCCCAAAAAATGCAACGCATCAGTTTTGGAATTCAAAGGTTATATCATCTTGTTTCATCAATAGTGACAACTACAAGCACAAAAGATTTGAGAATACATCATGTGCCAGAACAAAAGTTAAAAGGGAAGCCTTCTAGTGATTCTTCTTTGAGGACAAAGCATTTTTAAGGGGAAGGCGATGCTATGAACATAAATATACATATAAAATAGATATTAATAACATAATAATTAAATGATAATTAATAAATAATAATTATTAATAATGAAAGGCCATGTCTCAAAGGACATGACTATTGGTTAAGGGCATCCCTACATGGGTATATAAATGAGCCCTCATTCTCAATTGTATCTCATATTATCTATTCATATTTTGTACATTTATACATTACTCCTACATGGATTAATGTGTTATATTCCAAGTATTTTGGATAATTCTTGTGTGAGTGAACTTTGTTCGTCTCAAGGACACACAAACAAAAAACCATGGATGGGATGGACAAATGACTCTCCTAGAGGTTGTTCAATGATATGAGTATAAATAGATCAATTCAAGATTTGGTTACGGTCTTCGAATGGTTGAGAAGAGCTCCCTATTTTGTAATATTTTGTTACCAGAGCTGTTCTTTGGTCATGTATGAAACCCGATACCTAGATGAGTTATTATAGTTGTATTGTAATGGAGGTTTGATTATAATACTACTGTGATATATTTCAGTATCTTAAACTTGATTTCAAGAGTGCTCTTGTGCTTGAGCTTTTATTCACCAAATTGCTTGAAGGCTGGATGCTCACGACAAACTTGTCCTCCTTTCTCACTAAGTCTTCCTTCTACTCACCTTTAACCTTAAACCACTGACTGAATTTAATGAGAACCTCATTTTCTTATGCATTTCTAGTCCACTTTTTTGTGTTAAAACATTCTCATGCCGAGCTTTGTCCATTCGACCTCCACTCATAAACCTACCTCCACCAACATTTTGATGGGTACTGGGATTATCTTCTTGCAATCTGATGGTGACTCTCAGTGCTAACATTCTTGGTGCCATTGCTGGGGAAGGAATTGAAGATATTTCCCTGGGATTGAACGACAAAGAAAGTTTGATTCTGAAGGTGCATAAAAAATAATTAACTTGAAGATTGCAACTTGCACGTGGCCACTCCACCATTTTAGTTCTGGATCCTAAAGGAAGACACACGAGGTCTACTCCACAAATGTCTCTGGAAACACCTAGAGCTGACCCATAAAATATTATCAATAAAGGAAAGACCTCTCAAGAAGGTATTTCAGCTGTTGTACTGGGTGATTCTGGTAATTTACATGATTCTCCTTTTAAAAATCCAGTAGCTGTATCTAATTATCCTTTTATACCATCTGTTGGAGTTTCCAGAAGTTTAGATTTTCAAATCTTTCCTGTTGAACTTCCCTCTTCTAGTCTTCATTTGGAAGAAGAAAGTTTTGAAACCCCTGTTCCCCTGATATTGTAAAGTGGTTTAGACCCAGGAGCTTAGAATATTTTCCCACTTTGGGTTTTCCTACTCCTCCTCCTATCAAAGTTGTTGTAACTAAAGAGGGGGAAAATTATTTTCCTTTGAACCCTATACAATTCTCCTCCAACACTCAACCCCTTCCCCCTATAAATATAGTTGCAATCCTACATTTCCAAACTCCATCTCCCCCTTGTTCTCCTACAGTTCACATCCCAATGGAAGGTGCTAATATTCCTAGAAATAGGATGAATTCCATAGTGACTACTAGATATGACCCTCTTGTTTTAACTCGGCCTATGAATTCTATCCCAGTTGGAGACTACCTTAAGTACATGCCCAAGTTCACAGGGGAGGAAGACATAACTGCAAAAGAACACCTTTCATCTTTATATAGTTATGCAGATAATATTAACATTGAAAAAGAAGATGTGTGGATGAGAGTTTTTATACAGAGCCTTGATAGTGAGGCCAGGAAATGGTTTAGGGGTTTGACCCCTGGATCTATTGTTGGGATTGAAGCTCTAGATGATTCATTCTTGAGGCATTGGGGGGATAAAAAATATTTTCTTTATTATATTACGAAATTTGGGTCACTTAGGAGGAAAGAGGGGGAATCTGTTTCAGACTTCTCAAAGAGTTTTAACAAGATATACAATAAGATTCCCACTGAAATAAATCCTATAGAAACCTCTTCAAAGATTAATTATTCCAACGCTTTTGACCTTGAGTTTTGCCTCCTGTTGAGAGAAAGAAGAGCTACCTCTTTAGCTCATATGAAAGATGCAACCCTTGAAGTAGAGTCTAATATATTGGTTGCTGAAAAACTTAGGAGTAAATCTGATAGAGATGGAAGAAAAGGTAGGGATTAAGCTTCAACCTTTGATTCCTTTGCTGCCTACCCTCAAGTGGATGAATTGAAAAAACTGGTAAAATAACTTTTTGCAGAAATGGAGAAAATGAAACTTTAAGGAAAGAAAATCTATAGGAACACCCATAATGATGATAGTAGGGGTAATTTTAGAAGACTCAATAATTCCTCTCTGATCATCTAAAGAGATCAAATAAATAGGGATAGGGATGATAAAAAAATCCAAGCCCCTCTCCAAAATAACCTTGTTACTGATGAAGAAGGAGAGGAAGAATATGCATACCCTAAAATCCATTTTCTTGGTGACACCTCTTCATCTCCTCATTTAACCCAATATGCATATGAAGAGTCTCTCATGGATAACCAACTAAACGAGTTGAGAAAAGGGGAAAGGACCAATGGAAATCTAAATAGATACAAACTAAGTTCAAAGAAGAAAGAGGGAAAGCCTGACATTCCTAATCAGCCTACTAAAATAGAGAATCCTGCTAAGGATGTGGTAGCTAGCAACAAAAAAAAAGAGGTACAAAAACCCTAGGTAGTGGTTAAAATACCTACCCAAGAAGTTAAGGAGATTGTGAAGCCTCCCTCCTCTTTTACCTTTCAGAATGAGATTCAAAAGATTAAAATCCTTGTACCTTTTTTAGAGCTAGTTAAGAATGAGGATTTCAAAAGGTACCTTTCAAAAATGTTGTAGACTAAACCTTCATCTTATCCCACAGATTCAGTCAACCTCCAAGATGAAAAACTAGCTGTCATACTAGGACCTTTAGTAGAGGATAGGGATGATTCCTCCCCTCCTTTCTATAACTCATTAAACATTCATGATAAAGTGCTACACAATTGTTTGATGGATTCAGGGGAATTGCATAACCTCATGCCTCAGACTGTCATGGATGATCTTGGGTTGGAAGTTATGAAAAAATTCCATGACCTATACTCATTTGATTCCAGGAAGGTGAAGTGTCTTGGGGTTATTAAAAATTTGGTTGTTTCCTTGTTCCAATTGCCAATGAAAAGTGTTGTCATGGATATTGCAGTGGATGATGTCCTCCCTAAGTTTGGGATTCTCTTGTCTAGATATTGGATTAAAATGCTATGGGTAACTTTACAGATGGATCTCTCATATTCCACCATTCCTGTGTTTGTGGGGGAACATAGAAGGCTTTATAGGGAAGCACAACTTGCTTTCATTATTAGTGATGAAGCGAATCCTACCAACCACCCCATTTTTGCAGTTGATACTGATTTAGGAATCGGTATATTATAGCTCACCGAGGCTCCTCAAACACCTATTAAAATCAGAAAGCAACCTATTACCTCTTAGATCCTCCTCCCAATATCTTTGTTTGGAAGATGTTTTTTGATGGAGCCTCTCCTAGGGTGAGTGCTGGTGTTGGGGTAGTCTTTATTTACCCTACCCAAGAGACCATATCTCGGTCTTACAAACTTGAATTTGAAACAACAAACAATGTGGTAGAATATGAATCTATTTTTTGGGGTTTGAGGGCTGCTAAGGACATGAATATTGAAGAGCTAGCAGTGTTTGGAGATGCTGAGTTAATTGATCATCAAGTCAAAAATTTGTATCAAGCTAAACACCCCAGGTTGAGGACCTATATAAATGAAGTATGGGATCTTGTTGATAGTTTCTTCTTGGATTTTAATATCTCATTTGTTCCAAGAGAGGAGAATACTATGGAAGATTCCTTGGATGTCTCAACAAGTAATTTAAGGGTTCCTTTCCCCCCAAAACTCAAGTATGAGGTGGAAGTAAAGTATAGACCCTATATTCCTGACAATGTCCAACATTGGAAGATTTTTGAGGATGATATTGAGATAAAAAGATTTCTTGAGACTGTGGATGAATTTTCTGCTTCACATATTGATCAAGATCAATATACTAAAGAAAGCACCCATGCTGATATTTTCTTGAATAAAATTGTTGACCATCATATTGTTCAGTTACCTAGTAACCATATTCTAAAAGGACTTGTCCCTTTGAAGAGGTTGTTCGATAGGAATGATGTGGTTGTAAACATTAAAGGTTCAATTGAAAATTTTGATGTGACTGAATGCAATTTAGGAACATAAGAGGATCCAAAGTGTGTTAAATTATCTAGCAGTTTATCAAAGGAACAAAGGGTTGAATATGTCAAGCTTTTGAAAGAGTTTGTTGATGTGTTTTCCTGGAAATATGAAGATTTAAGAACATATGAAATAAACATCATTGAACATAAGATCCCTTTGAAAGAGGAGGCTAATCCTTTTAGGAAGAAACTTAGACAGATAAATCCCATGTTGTTCCCTATTATGGAAAAGGAAGTGAAAAAGCTGTTGGATACCCAAATCATCATTCCTTTGAGATATTAAGAATGGGTGGATAACTTGGTGCCTATGAGGAAGAAAAATGGGGAAATCAGGTTGTGTGTTGACTTCAGGAATTTGAATAGGAGCTCCAAAAAAGATAACTAACCCTTGCCAAAGATGGAGCACATTTTGCAGAGAGTGACTGGTTCATATAGGATGTCTATGATTGATGGATTCTCTGGCTACAATTAGATCTCTGTCCTACTTGAAGATAGAGAAAATACAACCTTCACTACTCCTTGGGGAACATTCATGTATGTTGTCCCTTGCTTATGTAAGGAAGAAAATATCAAGGAAGAAAAGCGAAGTATGAACTGCGCGAAAGACACATAAAATGAGGAAGGGTCAAAGTGGTTGAAAAAGTAGAAAAGGAGCGAAGTAAAGAAAAATCTGGTCGTTGGAAGAGAAGATCAAGGAATAAAAAGCATCGATGAAGAAGGATCATGGACAACTCCACAAGTGGAAAATGACATCAACGAGTGCTTTGGAGCACATTGTGGAAAATAAGGAAGGGTCAAAGTGGTTGAAAAAGTAGAAAAGGAGCGAAGTAAAGAAAAATCTGGTCGTTGGAAGAGAAGATCAAGGAAGAAAAAGCATCAATGAAGAAGGATCATGGACAACTCCACAAGTGGAAAATGACATCAACGAGTGCTTTGGAGCACATTGCGAAAAATAAGGAAGGATAGGATAGCGAAGCCCTTAAAGCACGAGTCAAGTGGACCTAGGGTTTTAGCACCTAGGGTTTTGGACCTAGGGTTTTGACACCTAGACTTTGGTCATGTAATGTATAAATAAAGGTCTAGAAGACGTGGGAGGGTTTGTTTTATCTTGATTGTTCATATGATGTTCATTGTTGGTCATTGTTGATTATTATTGTTGAGAACAATATTGATTCTATATTGTAGGATCTTCAGCTGGGTGCGAAGATCGACCCTGTAGCTGGGTGTGTAGGGAGGGAAGAGAGAAAGAGAGAGAGATATATACAGCTAAGTGCGTAGATAGAATTGCATGTTTTCATTTAATATATCAAGAAACATAGTTCTATGGAAATAGCCCTAGGGAGAGGGTGAACCACATATATCTTATTGTCTTTGTGATTGATGTTGTGTTATTTTCCATATATTATACTATTATTACATTATTGTGTTAGATATGAAATATAACTTGCGAACAAAGCTTAAGAGTAGTAAATAATATCTATATTGTTGTGTGTTGTTATCCTGGATCCACTTTTCATTTCCTCTGGTTGTAGACACCCGTGTCCTACAACCCCTTATTGCTACTTTGGGTGAGGTTGCATCTACTTCGCAGGTGTTGCCGAAAGGGCCAATAGTTAGGGTTTGTTGGTGCATCGTTAGAGTTGAACCTTGGGTCTTCCCCTATGCCAACAAATGGTTTTGTTTCCAGGTCTGGGATAGAGGAACAAGAAAATTCAGAAGACAAAAATTCAGAAGTGGATAGAGAAACAAGAAAAGGACTTCGTCGAGGCCCAGAACAAGAACCCTAGCATTAGTACAAAATATTGGTTGGGGAGGTACATCTTTACCAACACACACAATATTTTCTTTGGAGGAGTTCATAAGTATTTGTACGAGTGGTTAGCCAGACTAACAGATACCTAGTTTGAGATCAAATCTAGACCACCCGTGGTTTGGACAACAAAACTGATCAAGAAGGTTAAGAGAGTTGATAACGTTTTGTCTAGAGCAGTGAATCTCTGGTTTGATAGAACTATTGGAGAATACATTACTGAGGTTTCTATTGACAAAGTATAATCGTATAATCAAGCAGAGAGGTACTTATTTAAGGGACCTAGAGGAAAGTTCCTAGACTTTTTAAATCTGAGGATTAAGATGCTATTACATGAGAAGAATATACTGAAGACATAGTGAAGATAATTTTCAAGAATTTAGATAACGACAGTGACACAGAGGCTGGCATCACGCGTAGTGGGAGACCATTCAGAGAGGTTCCTCTAGCAAACCTATTTAAGAAAAACTACGAAAATGAGGGATTCTACAATGGAGAAAAAGAGAATCTAAAAAACAAAGAGTATTCAGAGTCCACAAGAATAGAGGAAGTACAGACTGGGGAACTTCGCCAAGGAGATCCAAAAACTTTAGGAACTACACCTACTTTTGAAGTAAGTACTATTACTCCTCTTATTGTTTTAGAAGCATTAAGTAACCAGAGTAACTAGAGTAGTAAGAGACATCGGAGTACTTTTACAAGCAATTTAGCACATACTCAGTCGAGAAACCCAAGAAGATCTATGGAAGATGAGATGAGGTTACCCATCTCCAGAGGAGATGGATCTAAAGATCCTAACCAACACTGGTTCTTATGAGAAGATGTATGGAGCATCGAGCAAGTCACTTAAGAAGATGTTAAGAGAACTTAGTTTAGTACTACCTTGAGGGATAACGCTCTGAACTGGTATATGAAGTTTTCTTCGGGACCTGGATTGTCTAAACCATTAAATGCCATTAAGAATGCATTGAGTGCAGCATTCAAGAAGCCTAATTCGGATTCAAAATGCATTACAGAGCTGAACGAGATCAAGAAGAAGGTCACTGAACCTGTTTGGGAGTTTGATCAGAGATTTAACACTCTGACAGGTCATTTAAGTTTTCAGATCCCAGATGAACAAAATAAAGAATGGTTCATCCCTGTTCTCTTGCCACACATCAGAGTTCCTCTGATGAAACATAAATTCGTTTCTTAGGTTGAAGCATTGGATATTTCCATGAAATTAGAAGCAGCCCCTATAGGAGAATACATCCCAGGTATGAGTCAAATATTGAATTAGTTAACCAGTTTATCTTTACAGGTCGAAGATATGAAGAAAGACAAAGGAAAATAGAAGAGAGAATATATATGGTGTATCAGATGTAAATCAGAGGGGCATGACAAGGAGAACCTACCCCCTATTTCATGAATACCTAGCCTTGGGAGAACCTATTCCTTTGAAGTAGGCTACTGTACTATGGTGTGAAGTATGTAGAACTAGACATCGCCCTAGTGAATGTTATTATATGCAAAAATATGTCCAGAAACCTACCAATATTTACTACACATTCTATAAGTCTATGGGACATGATGAGAAGGATTGTAGGGCTTATGATCTCATGCATGAAAGATAAAGGGATACATATAGAATTCAAGGAGAAGTATAGCAAGAAGGAAACAATGCACGATTCAACTCCTCGGGAAGAGGAAAATTCAACCCTCATGGTGGATTCAGAGGAAGAGGACAAGGAGGAGGCATGGGTCGAGGAAGAGGTCAGATTATTTTCTTTAACTGCACACAACCAGGACATTTGGAAAGGGATTTTCAGAACCCTTGTACCACTTGAAACTAATGTAATTCGTTTGATCATGTCATTGAAGATTATCCAGTATTGTTAGCCAAACACCAGGAGAGATGAGGAGGAAACCAACAAGTTCAACTAATATCAACAAAACCTCGTGGTGAAGACCCCAGATTTGTTGTTATTACTAGAGGAGGAATTGTTACAGGAGAAGAAAGAGCGACTCCAGGAAATACTGCAGAAGGATTGGGGATTAGAAGAGTTGCATAAAAGACACAGTTGTTCGATCCAAGGAGAGAGAGACACACTTTTGAGGAAGCAAGGAAATAATTTGTAGAAGGAAAAGATTCTTCATCTAAGGCACAACCAAAATTAAGGGAATGTGAAATTCCACCAGCATTTGATCAGTCTGCTATAGCTAGACAAGGAAAATAGGTAAGAAAGCTAATGGAATTCTTATATACATGTATTAATTTGATTAAAGATGAAAAGGCTGTACAGGAGCTACAACACCTAGTAAGACAATATGAAATTGGAAAAATAGATCCTATGTTGAGTAGAGCCATGAACCAAGTATCAAGGAAAAGAAATACAAACAAGGAATTGTACCTTAGTGCTCAGATTGGAGACTATGATGTGCACTATGTGGTCCTCGACTTAGGATCAAAATTCAATGTTATGAAGAAGCAGACATTGGCACTGATGGGAAATCCTAGACTGATTTATTCTCCTAATAGGCTCAGGATGGCTAATTAATAGGTGGTGAGCCCCTTTGGAATACTAGAGCATGTCCCTGTAGACATCGATAGGGTAAGGACATTTGCATATTTCGAAGTGATTGCAATTGTTGATGATAGCTGTCCTTATCACACACTGTTAGGAATTTATTAGGATTTCAACAATTTGACTATTGTTGACCTAAATAAGAGAAGAACGAAATTTGAGGGTAATGGCCTTAAATTCATTGCACCTTTGGACATAGATGAAGGTTGTAGATACACAGAACCTATCAGGGAAGAAGATCGTGCATATGAGCTAGAGAACATCTACAAATTGACAACAAGATGACATGATTACATTAATCCTACAATAGATGGAAATCTCAGCTGGCGAAGTGAAAGTGCATGTTCATTAGATTCAAAAGAGGCATTGGAAAACTGGCAAAAAAAAATGTATGAAGTCTCTATGTGGAGGTGTGCTAGATTGACCAGAGCAGTTTGATGGATTGGCATCGAAGTAAGTAACCTTCCAAAATTTTATGGTTTGAATAATCTAGAGAAATTTCTAGCTAAATTTGAGAGAATTGTACCAGTACAATAGAGGATGTTGGCACTGGATGAATCCTTAAAATCCACACCAACTATATGGTGGGGAACACACAAGAAGAACATCAAAGAATGGGTACAATGTCACACCTTATTGATAGTATGATTTACAGAGACCAAGTAGAAGGATGTGGAGTTCGGTACACAGGTCAGAGTTGTCTTAAGGACCACATGCAAAGTTGTGAGAAGGATTGGATTAACATTCCTAAAGAATAGTTGGTGCATAAGTTCATTAATACCTTGGATACTACGCCTATCAACTGGTATCTTCAAGAAGAATTTCTCCTCATCACTACAGACTGGTATGGAATGATCGAGAAATTTATAGCTACATTTTTATTTGAGAGTCAGTACCCTACAATAGACCAGGATTTACAAATCATGAGACAAAAGGTCTTTCAGAAGGCACCTAACCTCTATTTTACCCAAGAAGGAGATGAATGGACTGTGCCTCTTCAACAGTTATAGGATTGCTACAATATTTATGATGATGAGGATGATGACCCTAGAGATGTAAACATTGCATAAAATGAAGGACACAGAGACATAGAAGGACCAAGGATTGAATTACCCTTTGTTGGTCAACCCATTAAAATTAAGAAGGTTAATATTGGAACAAAACAAACACCTAAGTTAGCAAATGTGGTAGATTATTGGGATGATGCTACTATTATCAAGATCACAAAACTATTGCATGAATACCAGAACTTGTTTCCAACCAAGTTCATAGATATGAAGGGCATTAAAGGGCCCATAGGAGAGATGAAGATCCCCTTGAGAGAATATGCAAGACCCATCAAGAAGAGACCTTAAAGATTGAATCCCAAATATAAGAAAAAAGTTAAGACTGAATTGGATAGAATGCTGGAAGCCAGAATCATAGAACCTATTGAGGAATCTAAATGGATTATCCCTATGGTGGTCTAGGATAAGAAGTCAGGAGAAATTAGAATTTGTGTAGATCTAAGAAAGTTGAAAGATGCATGTCTACATGATCCATTCCCTACGCCTTTTACTGACGAAGTTCTAGATAATGTAGGAGGACAGGAGGTCTACTCATTCACAGATGGCTTTTCAGGCTATCACCAGATCATAATTGCTAAGGAAGATCGACCCAAGACCACATTTGCAACAAAATGGGGGTCATTCTAGTATACTATTGTAATATCCCTAAGGCCGAACCCAAATGTAATGTAAATGAAAATGTACTTAATTTGGTGAGTTGTTTGATATCATTTGTGTATGCACTTTTCATGACATAGTGCNAACCCTTGCCAAAGATGGAGCACATTTTGCAGAGAGTGACTGGTTCATATAGGATGTCTATGATTGATGGATTCTCTGGCTACAATTAGATCTCTGTCCTACTTGAAGATAGAGAGAAGACAACCTTCACTACTCCTTGGGGAACATTCATGTATGTTTTCCCTTTCTTATGTAAGGAAGAAAATATCAAGGAAGAAAAGCGAAGTATGAACTGCACGAAAGACACATAAAATGAGGAAGGGTCAAAGTGGTTGAAAAAGTAGAAAAGGAGCGAAGTAAAGAAAAATCTGGTCGTTGGAAGAGAAGATCAAGGAAGAAAAAGCATCGATGAAGAAGGATCATGGACAACTCCACAAGTGGAAAATGACATCAACGAGTGCTTTGGAGCACATTGCGGAAAATAAGGAAGGGTCAAAGTGGTTGAAAAAGTAGAAAAGGAGCGAAGTAAAGAAAAATCTGGTCGTTGGAAGAGAAGATCAAGGAAGAAAAAGCATCGATGAAGAAGGATCATGGACAACTCCACAAGTGGAAAATGACATCAATGAGTGCTTTGGAGCACATTGCGGAAAATAAGGAAGGATAGGATAGCGAAGCCCTTAAAGCACGAGTCAAGTGGACCTAGGGTTTTATCACCTAGGGTTTTGGACCTAGGGTTTTGACACCTAGAATTTGGTCATGTAATGTATAAATAAAGGTCTAGAAGACATGGGAGGGTTTGTTTTATCTCAATTGTTCATATGATGTTCATTGTTGGTCATTGTTGATTATTGTTGTTGAGAACAATATTGATTCTATATTGTAGGATCTTCAGCTGGGTGCGAAGATCGACCCTGTAGCTGGGTGTGTAGGGAGGGAAGAGAGAAAGAGAGAGAGATATATATAGCTAAGTGAGCAGATAGAATTGCATGTTTTCATTTAATATATCAAGAAACATAGTTCTATGGAAATATCCCTAGGGAGAGGGTGAACCACATATATCTTATTATCTTTGTGATTGATGCTGTGTTATTTTCCATCTATTATACTATTATTACATTATTGTGTTAGATATGAGATATAACTTGCGAACAAAGCTTAAGAGTGTTAAATAATATCTAGATTGTTGTGTGTTGTTATCCTGGATCCACTTTGCGTTTCCTATGGTTGTAGACACCCGTGTCCTACAACCCCCTATTGCTACTTTGGGTGAGGTTGCATCTACTTCGCAGGTGTTGCCGAAAGGGCCAATAGTTAGGGTTTGTTGGTGCACCGTTAGAGTTGAACCTTGGGTCTTCACCTGTGCCAACAAATGGTTTCATTTCCAGGTCTGGGATAGAGGAACAAGAAAATCCAGAAGACAAAAATTCAGAAGTGGATAGAGGAACAAGAAAAGGACTTCGCTGAGGCCCAGAACAAGAACCCTAGCATTAGTACAAAAGATTGGTTGGGGAGGTACATCTTTACCAACACACACAAGATTTTCTTTGGAGGAGTTCATAAGGATTTGTACGAGTGGTTAGCCAGACCAACAGATACCTAGTTTGAGATCAAATCTAGACCACCCGTGGTTTGGACAACAAAATTGATCAAGGAGGTTAAGAGAATTGATAATGCTGTGTCTAGAGCAGTTAATCTCTGGTTTGATAGAACTATTGGAGCATACATTACTGAGGTTTCTATTGACAAAGTATAATCGTATAATCAAGCAGAGAGGTACTTATTTAAGGGACCTAGAGGAAAGTTCCTAGACTTTTTAAATCTGAGGATTAAGATGCTATTACATGAGAAGAATATACTGAAGACATAGTGAAGATAATTTTCAAGAATTTAGATAACGACAGTGACACAGAGGCTGGCATCACGCGTAGTGGGAGACCATTCAGAGAGGTTCCTCTAGCAAACCTATTTAAGAAAAACTACGAAAATGAGGGATTCTACAATGGAGAAAAAGAGAATCTAAAAAACAAAGAGTATTCAGAGTCCACAAGAATAGAGGAAGTACAGACTGGGGAACTTCGCCAAGGAGATCCAAAAACTTTAGGAACTACACCTACTTTTGAAGTAAGTACTATTACTCCTCTTATTGTTTTAGAAGCATTAAGTAACCAGAGTAACTAGAGTAGTAAGAGACATCGGAGTACTTTTACAAGCAATTTAGCACATACTCAGTCGAGAAACCCAAGAAGATCTATGGAAGATGAGATGAGGTTACCCATCTCCAGAGGAGATGGATCTAAAGATCCTAACCAACACTGGTTCTTATGAGAAGATGTATGGAGCATCGAGCAAGTCACTTAAGAAGATGTTAAGAGAACTTAGTTTAGTACTACCTTGAGGGATAACGCTCTGAACTGGTATATGAAGTTTTCTTCGGGACCTGGATTGTCTAAACCATTAAATGCCATTAAGAATGCATTGAGTGCAGCATTCAAGAAGCCTAATTCGGATTCAAAATGCATTACAGAGCTGAACGAGATCAAGAAGAAGGTCACTGAACCTGTTTGGGAGTTTGATCAGAGATTTAACACTCTGACAGGTCATTTAAGTTTTCAGATCCCAGATGAACAAAATAAAGAATGGTTCATCCCTGTTCTCTTGCCACACATCAGAGTTCCTCTGATGAAACATAAATTCGTTTCTTAGGTTGAAGCATTGGATATTTCCATGAAATTAGAAGCAGCCCCTATAGGAGAATACATCCCAGGTATGAGTCAAATATTGAATTAGTTAACCAGTTTATCTTTACAGGTCGAAGATATGAAGAAAGACAAAGGAAAATAGAAGAGAGAATATATATGGTGTATCAGATGTAAATCAGAGGGGCATGACAAGGAGAACCTACCCCCTATTTCATGAATACCTAGCCTTGGGAGAACCTATTCCTTTGAAGTAGGCTACTGTACTATGGTGTGAAGTATGTAGAACTAGACATCGCCCTAGTGAATGTTATTATATGCAAAAATATGTCCAGAAACCTACCAATATTTACTACACATTCTATAAGTCTATGGGACATGATGAGAAGGATTGTAGGGCTTATGATCTCATGCATGAAAGATAAAGGGATACATATAGAATTCAAGGAGAAGTATAGCAAGAAGGAAACAATGCACGATTCAACTCCTCGGGAAGAGGAAAATTCAACCCTCATGGTGGATTCAGAGGAAGAGGACAAGGAGGAGGCATGGGTCGAGGAAGAGGTCAGATTATTTTCTTTAACTGCACACAACCAGGACATTTGGAAAGGGATTTTCAGAACCCTTGTACCACTTGAAACTAATGTAATTCGTTTGATCATGTCATTGAAGATTATCCAGTATTGTTAGCCAAACACCAGGAGAGATGAGGAGGAAACCAACAAGTTCAACTAATATCAACAAAACCTCGTGGTGAAGACCCCAGATTTGTTGTTATTACTAGAGGAGGAATTGTTACAGGAGAAGAAAGAGCGACTCCAGGAAATACTGCAGAAGGATTGGGGATTAGAAGAGTTGCATAAAAGACACAGTTGTTCGATCCAAGGAGAGAGAGACACACTTTTGAGGAAGCAAGGAAATAATTTGTAGAAGGAAAAGATTCTTCATCTAAGGCACAACCAAAATTAAGGGAATGTGAAATTCCACCAGCATTTGATCAGTCTGCTATAGCTAGACAAGGAAAATAGGTAAGAAAGCTAATGGAATTCTTATATACATGTATTAATTTGATTAAAGATGAAAAGGCTGTACAGGAGCTACAACACCTAGTAAGACAATATGAAATTGGAAAAATAGATCCTATGTTGAGTAGAGCCATGAACCAAGTATCAAGGAAAAGAAATACAAACAAGGAATTGTACCTTAGTGCTCAGATTGGAGACTATGATGTGCACTATGTGGTCCTCGACTTAGGATCAAAATTCAATGTTATGAAGAAGCAGACATTGGCACTGATGGGAAATCCTAGACTGATTTATTCTCCTAATAGGCTCAGGATGGCTAATTAATAGGTGGTGAGCCCCTTTGGAATACTAGAGCATGTCCCTGTAGACATCGATAGGGTAAGGACATTTGCATATTTCGAAGTGATTGCAATTGTTGATGATAGCTGTCCTTATCACACACTGTTAGGAATTTATTAGGATTTCAACAATTTGACTATTGTTGACCTAAATAAGAGAAGAACGAAATTTGAGGGTAATGGCCTTAAATTCATTGCACCTTTGGACATAGATGAAGGTTGTAGATACACAGAACCTATCAGGGAAGAAGATCGTGCATATGAGCTAGAGAACATCTACAAATTGACAACAAGATGACATGATTACATTAATCCTACAATAGATGGAAATCTCAGCTGGCGAAGTGAAAGTGCATGTTCATTAGATTCAAAAGAGGCATTGGAAAACTGGCAAAAAAAAATGTATGAAGTCTCTATGTGGAGGTGTGCTAGATTGACCAGAGCAGTTTGATGGATTGGCATCGAAGTAAGTAACCTTCCAAAATTTTATGGTTTGAATAATCTAGAGAAATTTCTAGCTAAATTTGAGAGAATTGTACCAGTACAATAGAGGATGTTGGCACTGGATGAATCCTTAAAATCCACACCAACTATATGGTGGGGAACACACAAGAAGAACATCAAAGAATGGGTACAATGTCACACCTTATTGATAGTATGATTTACAGAGACCAAGTAGAAGGATGTGGAGTTCGGTACACAGGTCAGAGTTGTCTTAAGGACCACATGCAAAGTTGTGAGAAGGATTGGATTAACATTCCTAAAGAATAGTTGGTGCATAAGTTCATTAATACCTTGGATACTACGCCTATCAACTGGTATCTTCAAGAAGAATTTCTCCTCATCACTACAGACTGGTATGGAATGATCGAGAAATTTATAGCTACATTTTTATTTGAGAGTCAGTACCCTACAATAGACCAGGATTTACAAATCATGAGACAAAAGGTCTTTCAGAAGGCACCTAACCTCTATTTTACCCAAGAAGGAGATGAATGGACTGTGCCTCTTCAACAGTTATAGGATTGCTACAATATTTATGATGATGAGGATGATGACCCTAGAGATGTAAACATTGCATAAAATGAAGGACACAGAGACATAGAAGGACCAAGGATTGAATTACCCTTTGTTGGTCAACCCATTAAAATTAAGAAGGTTAATATTGGAACAAAACAAACACCTAAGTTAGCAAATGTGGTAGATTATTGGGATGATGCTACTATTATCAAGATCACAAAACTATTGCATGAATACCAGAACTTGTTTCCAACCAAGTTCATAGATATGAAGGGCATTAAAGGGCCCATAGGAGAGATGAAGATCCCCTTGAGAGAATATGCAAGACCCATCAAGAAGAGACCTTAAAGATTGAATCCCAAATATAAGAAAAAAGTTAAGACTGAATTGGATAGAATGCTGGAAGCCAGAATCATAGAACCTATTGAGGAATCTAAATGGATTATCCCTATGGTGGTCTAGGATAAGAAGTCAGGAGAAATTAGAATTTGTGTAGATCTAAGAAAGTTGAAAGATGCATGTCTACATGATCCATTCCCTACGCCTTTTACTGACGAAGTTCTAGATAATGTAGGAGGACAGGAGGTCTACTCATTCACAGATGGCTTTTCAGGCTATCACCAGATCATAATTGCTAAGGAAGATCGACCCAAGACCACATTTGCAACAAAATGGGGGTCATTCTAGTATACTATTGTAATATCCCTAAGGCCGAACCCAAATGTAATGTAAATGAAAATGTACTTAATTTGGTGAGTTGTTTGATATCATTTGTGTATGCACTTTTCATGACATAGTGCGCGCATGTACTGCATAGTAAAATGAGGACGTTTGGACATTCCAGGATACCGCGCACAACATCTTAAGTGCGCACGATTGTGAGGCCAATGAGCCTTTGTGTTTATACTATGTTTTATAGGCTAGTGAGCCAGTGGTTATAAGCTATGATGATTATGTTTTGATTAGGCTAGAGAGCCTAGATGTTAAAGGTCAGTGCGCCTGTTTTTGTACATGTCTCATAATTAATATAACTACATTGTTGCGCGTAGACCGACCACAATAAAAGATATGGGGGACTAAAATACACTAGTTAGGGAAAGGGAGGGGCCTAAAAGTTAAGGAAAAGGGCTAATCTAGGGAGCTTAAGCCAAAATATAATATTATTTTATTATTTCTTAAATCATAAAGTATGGATAATTATTTTATCCTAAGTTCTAAAGTTGGGGACAAGTAGGCCAAAGTAGTTTCCAACATGACAAGTTTCAAGTTGGGGAAATGCATACATATTGTTGGGACTTAGTTCATTTTCCCATCTTTCCCATCATCATTCTTTCAGGCGGAAAAATTGTCATTTAATTCCGTTGTAGTATTTTCCCAACTATTTAATTTGTCAATCCGAGGTTCGTAGGCTTACGAAGCACACACACTATATATGCAAGACTGAAGTAGAACTAATCTAATCTAAATTGCTGAAATGAAATTAATCTAGGAAAGAATTGAAAAACTAACTATGAAAGCAGTAAATTAATCTAGGAAAGAAATACAACATGTGAAGAGTTGAATGGCAAAAGACAAATGTGAGCTCACACAATACATCAATCTCAAATTATATTACAAGAGCCAAATGACAAAGCATGAAAGAATAACAAAGCTAAGAATCCCCTTCTCCTCATTACAAGACTAAATTATGAATTACATGATCTCTAACTCTCCAAGCCAATCTCTCCTATGAATAACATGATCCTCCTCGTGAAGAGAGAACACTCTCTTATATACATGAGAGTCTGGAAGAGTGTCATAATTACAAATCCACTATTCTCTCAACCATTCTCACCTACTTTCCTATTATTAGAAGATATGATCCCTTCAAATCCTCCACACATCTCTCACATATCTTAAATAAGATATGCCATCTAAATCTTCCATGATATTCTCCTTTGAATATGCTTGNATACATTACTGAGGTTTCTATTGACAAAGTATAATCGTATAATCAAGCAGAGAGGTACTTATTTAAGGGACCTAGAGGAAAGTTCCTAGACTTTTTAAATCTGAGGATTAAGATGCTATTACATGAGAAGAATATACTGAAGACATAGTGAAGATAATTTTCAAGAATTTAGATAACGACAGTGACACAGAGGCTGGCATCACGCGTAGTGGGAGACCATTCAGAGAGGTTCCTCTAGCAAACCTATTTAAGAAAAACTACGAAAATGAGGGATTCTACAATGGAGAAAAAGAGAATCTAAAAAACAAAGAGTATTCAGAGTCCACAAGAATAGAGGAAGTACAGACTGGGGAACTTCGCCAAGGAGATCCAAAAACTTTAGGAACTACACCTACTTTTGAAGTAAGTACTATTACTCCTCTTATTGTTTTAGAAGCATTAAGTAACCAGAGTAACTAGAGTAGTAAGAGACATCGGAGTACTTTTACAAGCAATTTAGCACATACTCAGTCGAGAAACCCAAGAAGATCTATGGAAGATGAGATGAGGTTACCCATCTCCAGAGGAGATGGATCTAAAGATCCTAACCAACACTGGTTCTTATGAGAAGATGTATGGAGCATCGAGCAAGTCACTTAAGAAGATGTTAAGAGAACTTAGTTTAGTACTACCTTGAGGGATAACGCTCTGAACTGGTATATGAAGTTTTCTTCGGGACCTGGATTGTCTAAACCATTAAATGCCATTAAGAATGCATTGAGTGCAGCATTCAAGAAGCCTAATTCGGATTCAAAATGCATTACAGAGCTGAACGAGATCAAGAAGAAGGTCACTGAACCTGTTTGGGAGTTTGATCAGAGATTTAACACTCTGACAGGTCATTTAAGTTTTCAGATCCCAGATGAACAAAATAAAGAATGGTTCATCCCTGTTCTCTTGCCACACATCAGAGTTCCTCTGATGAAACATAAATTCGTTTCTTAGGTTGAAGCATTGGATATTTCCATGAAATTAGAAGCAGCCCCTATAGGAGAATACATCCCAGGTATGAGTCAAATATTGAATTAGTTAACCAGTTTATCTTTACAGGTCGAAGATATGAAGAAAGACAAAGGAAAATAGAAGAGAGAATATATATGGTGTATCAGATGTAAATCAGAGGGGCATGACAAGGAGAACCTACCCCCTATTTCATGAATACCTAGCCTTGGGAGAACCTATTCCTTTGAAGTAGGCTACTGTACTATGGTGTGAAGTATGTAGAACTAGACATCGCCCTAGTGAATGTTATTATATGCAAAAATATGTCCAGAAACCTACCAATATTTACTACACATTCTATAAGTCTATGGGACATGATGAGAAGGATTGTAGGGCTTATGATCTCATGCATGAAAGATAAAGGGATACATATAGAATTCAAGGAGAAGTATAGCAAGAAGGAAACAATGCACGATTCAACTCCTCGGGAAGAGGAAAATTCAACCCTCATGGTGGATTCAGAGGAAGAGGACAAGGAGGAGGCATGGGTCGAGGAAGAGGTCAGATTATTTTCTTTAACTGCACACAACCAGGACATTTGGAAAGGGATTTTCAGAACCCTTGTACCACTTGAAACTAATGTAATTCGTTTGATCATGTCATTGAAGATTATCCAGTATTGTTAGCCAAACACCAGGAGAGATGAGGAGGAAACCAACAAGTTCAACTAATATCAACAAAACCTCGTGGTGAAGACCCCAGATTTGTTGTTATTACTAGAGGAGGAATTGTTACAGGAGAAGAAAGAGCGACTCCAGGAAATACTGCAGAAGGATTGGGGATTAGAAGAGTTGCATAAAAGACACAGTTGTTCGATCCAAGGAGAGAGAGACACACTTTTGAGGAAGCAAGGAAATAATTTGTAGAAGGAAAAGATTCTTCATCTAAGGCACAACCAAAATTAAGGGAATGTGAAATTCCACCAGCATTTGATCAGTCTGCTATAGCTAGACAAGGAAAATAGGTAAGAAAGCTAATGGAATTCTTATATACATGTATTAATTTGATTAAAGATGAAAAGGCTGTACAGGAGCTACAACACCTAGTAAGACAATATGAAATTGGAAAAATAGATCCTATGTTGAGTAGAGCCATGAACCAAGTATCAAGGAAAAGAAATACAAACAAGGAATTGTACCTTAGTGCTCAGATTGGAGACTATGATGTGCACTATGTGGTCCTCGACTTAGGATCAAAATTCAATGTTATGAAGAAGCAGACATTGGCACTGATGGGAAATCCTAGACTGATTTATTCTCCTAATAGGCTCAGGATGGCTAATTAATAGGTGGTGAGCCCCTTTGGAATACTAGAGCATGTCCCTGTAGACATCGATAGGGTAAGGACATTTGCATATTTCGAAGTGATTGCAATTGTTGATGATAGCTGTCCTTATCACACACTGTTAGGAATTTATTAGGATTTCAACAATTTGACTATTGTTGACCTAAATAAGAGAAGAACGAAATTTGAGGGTAATGGCCTTAAATTCATTGCACCTTTGGACATAGATGAAGGTTGTAGATACACAGAACCTATCAGGGAAGAAGATCGTGCATATGAGCTAGAGAACATCTACAAATTGACAACAAGATGACATGATTACATTAATCCTACAATAGATGGAAATCTCAGCTGGCGAAGTGAAAGTGCATGTTCATTAGATTCAAAAGAGGCATTGGAAAACTGGCAAAAAAAAATGTATGAAGTCTCTATGTGGAGGTGTGCTAGATTGACCAGAGCAGTTTGATGGATTGGCATCGAAGTAAGTAACCTTCCAAAATTTTATGGTTTGAATAATCTAGAGAAATTTCTAGCTAAATTTGAGAGAATTGTACCAGTACAATAGAGGATGTTGGCACTGGATGAATCCTTAAAATCCACACCAACTATATGGTGGGGAACACACAAGAAGAACATCAAAGAATGGGTACAATGTCACACCTTATTGATAGTATGATTTACAGAGACCAAGTAGAAGGATGTGGAGTTCGGTACACAGGTCAGAGTTGTCTTAAGGACCACATGCAAAGTTGTGAGAAGGATTGGATTAA
This sequence comes from Picea glauca, assembly GCA_000966675.3. Classification (NCBI taxonomy): domain Eukaryota; kingdom Viridiplantae; phylum Streptophyta; class Pinopsida; order Pinales; family Pinaceae; genus Picea; species Picea glauca. The sequence goes on from JZKD02S2106039.1 coordinate 45,655, forward strand.
CATTCCTAAAGAATAGTTGGTGCATAAGTTCATTAATACCTTGGATACTACGCCTATCAACTGGTATCTTCAAGAAGAATTTCTCCTCATCACTACAGACTGGTATGGAATGATCGAGAAATTTATAGCTACATTTTTATTTGAGAGTCAGTACCCTACAATAGACCAGGATTTACAAATCATGAGACAAAAGGTCTTTCAGAAGGCACCTAACCTCTATTTTACCCAAGAAGGAGATGAATGGACTGTGCCTCTTCAACAGTTATAGGATTGCTACAATATTTATGATGATGAGGATGATGACCCTAGAGATGTAAACATTGCATAAAATGAAGGACACAGAGACATAGAAGGACCAAGGATTGAATTACCCTTTGTTGGTCAACCCATTAAAATTAAGAAGGTTAATATTGGAACAAAACAAACACCTAAGTTAGCAAATGTGGTAGATTATTGGGATGATGCTACTATTATCAAGATCACAAAACTATTGCATGAATACCAGAACTTGTTTCCAACCAAGTTCATAGATATGAAGGGCATTAAAGGGCCCATAGGAGAGATGAAGATCCCCTTGAGAGAATATGCAAGACCCATCAAGAAGAGACCTTAAAGATTGAATCCCAAATATAAGAAAAAAGTTAAGACTGAATTGGATAGAATGCTGGAAGCCAGAATCATAGAACCTATTGAGGAATCTAAATGGATTATCCCTATGGTGGTCTAGGATAAGAAGTCAGGAGAAATTAGAATTTGTGTAGATCTAAGAAAGTTGAAAGATGCATGTCTACATGATCCATTCCCTACGCCTTTTACTGACGAAGTTCTAGATAATGTAGGAGGACAGGAGGTCTACTCATTCACAGATGGCTTTTCAGGCTATCACCAGATCATAATTGCTAAGGAAGATCGACCCAAGACCACATTTGCAACAAAATGGGGGTCATTCTAGTATACTATTGTAATATCCCTAAGGCCGAACCCAAATGTAATGTAAATGAAAATGTACTTAATTTGGTGAGTTGTTTGATATCATTTGTGTATGCACTTTTCATGACATAGTGCACGCATGTGCTGCATAGTAAAATGAGGACGTTTGCACATTCCAGGATACCGCACACAACATATTAAGTGTGCATGATTGTGAGGCCAGTGAGCCTTTGTGTTTATGCTATGTTTTATAGGCTAGTGAGCCAGTGGTTAGAAGCTATGATGCTTATGTTTTGATTAGGCTAGAGAGCCTAGATGTTAAAGGTCAGTGCGCCTGTTTTTGTACATGTCTCATAATTAATATAACTACATTGTTGCGCGTAGACCGACCACAATAAAATATATGGGGGACTAAAATACACTAGTTAGGGAAAGGGAGGGGCCTAAAAGTTAAGGAAAAGGGCTAAGCTAGGGAGCTTAAGCCAAAAAATAATATTATTTTATTATTTCTTAAATCATAAAGTATGGATAATTATTTTATCCTAAGTTATAAAGTTGGGGACAAGTAGGCCAAAGTAGTTCCCAACATGACAAGTTTCAAGTTGGGGAAATGCATACATATTGTTGGGACTTAGTTCATTTTCCCATCTTTCCCATCATCATTCTTTCAGGCGGAAAAATTGTCATTTAATTCCATTGTAGTATTTGCCCAACTATTTAATTTGTCAATCCAAGGTTCGTAGGCTTACGAAGCACACACACTATATATGCAAGACTGAAGTAGAACTAATCTAATCTAAATTGCTGAAATGAAATTAATCTAGGAAAGAGTTGAAAAGCTATTTATGAAAGCAGTAAATTAATCTAGGAAAGAAATACAACATGTGAAGAGTTGAATGGCAAAAGACAAATGTGAGCTCACACAATACATCAATCTCAAATTATATTACAAGAGCCAAATGACAAAGCATGAAAGAATAACAAAGCTAAGAATCCCCTTCTCCTCATTACAAGACTAAATTATGAATTACATGATCTCTAACTCTCCAAGCTAATCTCTCCTATGAATAACATGATCCTCCTCATGAAGAGAGAACACTCTCTTATATACATGAGAGTCTGGAAGAGTGTCATAATTACAAATCCACTATTCTCTCAACCATTCTCACATACTTTCCTATTATTAGAAGATATGATCCCTTCAAATCCTCCACACATCTCTCACATATCTTAAATAAGATATGCCATCTAAATCTTCCATGATATTCTCCTTTGAATATGCTTG